>PVKS010023614.1:0-32176 GCA_004027875.1 Aplodontia rufa | reverse complement strand
GTGGAGACAATCGACCCTTAGATCTCTGGGTTAAGCTGATTTTACTCATCATGATCTCTTCCATAACCATCCATTTACCCTCGAAGGCTGCAATGTCATTGTTTCTAATTGCTGTGTAATATTCCATGGTATAAATGTACCACAGTTTTTGGATCCATTCTTCCTGTGAGGGACACCGGGGTTGTTTCCATAGCCTAGTAATCTAAATCAGTGCCTATATCATGTAGCAGCTTGATTTAGATTCCTCTGTGATACAAATATAATTGCATGAACATGAAAGCTAGTAAGTTACAAGGAACTTCTGGGCTTATGTAACCCACTGCTGGGATTTTATTGGGGGAAGTTTAACTGTATTATTTCTGGGACTTTTACCTGGATACTTTTTTTTTTTTTTTTTTTTTTTTTACTTCAAACTGACCTCCATTTACTCCATAAGAAATACTCTTGGGCTTGGCAATGAGGCCCTATGCCTCAGTCCCATTAGCTAAGGCTCTCTAGTCCAGTATCTGCTGCCTTTCATTGTGCATGAAAGGCAATACCGTATCATGCTGTCTGCAGCTGAAACAACCATTCCTGACACCTTCCTGAAAGGAAAGGCACAGTGTCAACATGAAACCAGAGGGCACTGATACAGAAATGGGAAGTTTCTTCTCTGCTTGTTGGGCTTTAGTGTGTTTATGGTGGTTATGCACAAAAAGGATCTACGTACCTTGTGTTTATGGCTTTTCTATACTTCCACTTAGATGCAGTTTCTTACCATTTGGTTTCCATATTCTTTTCTTCCTTGCACAAAATCTTCCTGTGGTATGATCATAGATCCTTACAACGGGATTTCCTGATGTGCAGAACTGGGTGATGGCATTTTGCTACTCCATGGAATTTCTTGATTCTGTTACTCTCTGATGTGTATTGAAAAAAAGATTCTTTTCCAGTCCCATGTTTAGAGAATCAGGACCTTGGTAGGGTGAGGGCTGGGTGTGGAATCCATTTTTACCAGGTGGCCTGAATGAATTTTTTAGCACGCTAACACTGATCTTTAATTTTATTTTCATTGTGCTTTTATTTATTTTTATTAATCATTTTAATTGGTACATAAAAACAAAAATTTGTACATATTAATTGCATATTTTTTTTTTTAAAGAGAGAATGTAGTTTTCATGTGGCCTTCACTGCTCTGAAATTTTGTTATGTTCGGGGTGCTGGTGTTCAAACTCATGTCCTCATGCATGCCAGGTAAGCACTGTAACCAGTCAGCCACTGCTCCAGCTCCGCATTATGTGGTTTTGATAGATGAATTTATTTTTTAATGTCTAAATCAGATTAAACATATCTACCTTTCTTTATGGAAAAACTTTCAGAATCTTTTCTTCTGATGTTTTGAAATATACAGGATATTACTGCTATAGATAATCACCCTACTGTGCAGCACATACGAATTTCTTGTACTTATCTAACTGCAATTTAGTACTTGTCGATACGACTTTCTGCGTCCCACCTCCCTCCCTACTCTCCCAGCTTCTGGTAATCACCATTCTACTCTCAACTTCTGTGAGATCAACTTTTAAAAATACATGTTTTCTACAGATGGGTGACACATATGTGGGGTAGAAAGGCATGGAGACAGGTGTGAGACACTCCTAGATTTGCTTCTTAGCTCTGCCACTTTCTAGCTGTGTGGCCTTGAGCAAATGTCATGATTACTCCAATCTCCTGCAATCTCTCCAGTAAACTGGGACAAATGTTTGCCTTATGAGGAGTTAATGGGGTGATATATTCAAAATGTCTGGACCAGTCTTTCCCCCTCCCTGCCACCTCCACAATCTCTCATTTCCTCTTTTCCTGTAGGGTGTGTGTGTGTATACAAAGTAAGGTATGGAAGACCCAAGCAAAACACGGTGCCTTTAACCACTCTGCTCCCATCCAGTGATGCTGACATGGCAGCTTCTGGTGGAGCAGCAACAAAGGCGGGTCCTGCCCAGCGGACAACTTTCCACTCTTGGATAGGAGTGGAGTAGCAAGGCTCCTCAGTGAGTAGAAGGTGGTTTTCTAGGACTAATGATGGTGGTAAGACGGAGCAAATAGATCTGGTGGTTCTTCCCAAACCTACGTGCCTAGGCCTGAGGAAGCACAAAGTGAAGGATTAAAAAATGAAATTACAAAACAAAAGAAAAAAACACTGAACTGTGTGCGTGTATGTTGGGGGGTGGTGAGGGCATCCGGATAGCAACACTAATAAGCAAAACTACCTTTCTCTTGTGGCTTAATAGTTTTCTTTTTCCTGATGAAAAATTCTCTCTACACACTGGGAGGAGGACCTGGCATAACTATAAAGACCTTGAGAAATAACAGATACCCTGAATATTTATTTCTCTTTGCCTGTGGATAATGTTTATTCACTTGATATTTTTTTCCCCAATCAACTACTTGTCATGGGATATTTGTATAGCAAATCACAAATAAAGTTTAGTTTCAAATTTCACCACTTGAATGGTAAGGCAGCAACACACACATTCACATGCACACACACAATCACAGCAGGCTGATCTGAAATTTACTTTTCTAAAATTTATTCACAATATGTATAATTCATAAACTAGTTGTGGGTATCTTGGCTATAGTCTAAGTTCTGAGTTTCAAGTACTTGACTTCGGTAGATCTCTGTACAATAAACTGGTAGGACAGTGGAAAAAAGAATACATGAGTATCTGCAGTGCCTGGTTTTAAGAATAAGCAAAAATTTTGTGTCATAAGCATCTTCTCTTCTTATATCATAAACCTTATCTTTCTTGACTGATTTCTTTTGATTAGGAGTTGATCTCTTTTGGAAACTTACCTGGCAAGTGAAAATCCTCTGTAAACCCATTTTCATCATTTTTTTTTTCAGATCATCATTTTCTAGACTGGCAAGAATAAAATACTCTGTTTGAAATAGATGCCAGATAGGGGTGAGAGTGATGATGGGAATGGGGGTAGGCCTTAAGGACACAATGATGAACGAGAAATTGTCCCTTATTTCAACAAGCTCCTAGACAGCAGGAAAATCATCACATATATATGTATGTTGTAAGAAGAGCTAAAGTGGAGGTCAATGTGAAGAGAGGATAGATAGTTAAGGAAGAAACAGGTGCAATGGTGCACACTTGTAATCTCAACTACTCAGGCAGAGGCAGAAGGATCACAAGTTTGAAGATAGCATGGGCAACTTAGACCATGTTTCAAAAAGGGCTGGGTACATAACTCAGTGGCAAAGGGCACCTTGGGTTCAATCTACAGCATTGCAAAAAATCAAAACAACAGCAACAACAAGAACAACAGCAAAGGATATATGAATGATACCAAAAGCACTTAAGAAAATAAATTGATTGAAGAACATATTTTAATATCCATACAGTATGAATGACACAAGGGCCATGTTTTATTTACCTTTGCTCCATATCCAGAATTTTTTTTTTTTTTTGGTATGGGGAGCTGAACCCAGAGGCACTTAACTACTGAACCACATCCCCAGCCCTTATTTCTTATTTTGAGACAGGGTCTTGTTATATTGCTCAGGGTTTTGCTAAATTGCTGAGGCTGGCTTTGAACTTGTGATCCTCCTGACCCACCCTCCAAAGCTTGTAGGATTACAGGTGGGCATCAACATGCCTGGTGAAATTTTGTTTTAACGTGGTAGAACCTTCATAACTGATTTTGAGATAACCTGAAATAATGTCACAGTTTCCCTCAAAGTGAGACCTAAAACCTATTGTCCCTGGAAATTTGGGGGTTTCAAGTACATGTGTTGTTTGAAGGGCACCAGAAATGGCTCAGACAGAGATCACCAGGCACATTCTGCCAGATGTCCTAGAAAGCCACCACTAGAGACCAGAGGGCTAAACTCAGTTATCCCTGATGCAATTTGCTTCCACAGTTATCCACTAGAAACACTCAATCTGGGATGGAGTGGTGGCTCAGCGGTTATGGCGCTTGCCTGGCATGCACAAGTACAGAGGTTCAAACCCCAGCACCCACGTACACAACTAAGTGTCAGAGCAACAAAATTCATGTAAAAAACTCAATAAAAATTGATTCTGTCTCTCTCTCTCTCTCACTGTCCTTCTTTCTTAAATAAAAAAATCTCCAGCTTTTATCTAAGGAACACTTCAGCCACGCCCAAGGTTCTTTACATGTTCTTTGGCATGAGACTTATCTACCTCTCAAATATCCCTTCACATTCTCTCAGCTTAAGTGAATTATTCCACCTTTGAAGGCACCATTTAAACTACCCTTCCATGAAGATTGTATCACTGCAGGCAGGAGAGGTATGCTCCATCTCTGAGCTCAAACTGTACATGTGAGCACAGATATATGGTACTTTATTTATTCAACAGTATGTCAGAGCAAGATATGGGCTGGGCAGTACACAAGCCCCACTGGATGGCATGGTTCTGAAGGGACTTATTTTGAAACTTTTTCCAATGCTCCTACTCTATGGGAGATACCACAAATGGCAGGCCCTCTGGGGGGCAGTTGCTATAAATGCACAGGCAGCTAGGCCTCAGGAGATAAGAAGATCTAGGGACTACTGATCTTCGTAGTTCTAGGCACAAAATATTGGAACTAGGAGTGAAAGTCACAGCTTCTTGTTAGCTGTGGTTGTTTAGAAACTTAAGGAAGAAGGTATTAGCAATCTATCTTCTAATGTGAGGAGGTTAGAAGAAAGAAATGATACAGTCTTCAGAGGGAAGAAGGTGAGTCTTTAGAATCATGATGTTCTTATTATATGGATATTTAAACATGTTTAAAACTCCCCTCCTCATTGTCCACATGGACTCTAGAGTTTCTGCATGATTGTAGCTTAATGAGGCCCAAGAGCAGAGGGTGGAGGCCATGGGCTTCTCCTTTAGACTCAGTTATGCCTTAGCCATTCACCTTTCCTAGTACTTTCTTATCTGAATTGATCTATGAAATCATTAGCTTTAAAAATATATTTCCAAATACATTGGTGAAGACCTTAAATCTGTTTGTGTTTATTGTCTCATTTATTTGCACAATAATCCTTTGAAGTATTTATTATTTTATCCTGATTAAAACATGAATAGAAACTTCTCACCAGAGGACATTTATCAAGCCAATGAATACACAAGAAAGTGCTCTAAATGTCTAGTAATCAGAGAAATGCAAATGAAAACCACATTATCACCTTACACCAGTCAGAATGGCAAAAATGAAGAAAATAAACAATAATAGATGTTGGAGGGGATGTGGAGAGATAGGGACACTAACACACTGTTTGTGGAGCTGCAGACTATTACAGCCCCTCTGGAAAGCAGTGTGGAGAATCCTCAAAAAACTAGGGAGGAGCCCACCATACGACCCTGCTATTCCACTCCTGGGTATCTTTCCAGGGGATTTAGAATCAGCACATTATAGTGAGACAGCAATATTTATGTTCATAGCAGCTCAATTTACTATTACTATTATGGAAACAACCCAGATGTCCCTCACTGGATGAATGGATCCAAAAACTGTGGTACATTTATACCATGGAACTTTACACAGCAGTTAGAAACAATAATATTGTAGCCTTTGAAGGTAGATGGATGGCTATGGAAGAAATTATGCTTAATAAAATCAGCTTAACCCAGAGAACCAAGGGTCGAATGTCTCCACTTGTCTGTGGAGGTTGGAACTAGACCCTGGCCATTCAGAAAGGTGGTTTATTAGCATGTGTTAAATCCAGATGAGGTGTAATGTTATACAGCCTAATACTTTTTTAGAGATATTGTGGGTAAGGGAAGAGAGGGATATGGGTGAGAAATTGGGGGGGGGCACTCCTGGGGGTAAATCTAGTATCCAGAAACTATACACATTTTATATTATTTTGTTAAAAATTTGTATGGTTGTTCAAAAATAAAAATTAAAAAAAATAAATAAATAAACTGAGGCAAATAAAAAGAAAACATGAAGCTCACAGAGGCTATGATGAGTTAAATGTTGCACAGTGAGTTTTAGACCTGGGGTTGAAAATGAATCTTATGACTCATGATTCATTGCTTTCTCAGCCACCTTTGCACTAATGGTACAATTGGTATTTCACATTTAGGAAAATATATATTCTAGGCCTATGCTTTTCAATAGAAAAGTCAGCAGCTATTGGTGGCTACTGAGATTTGAAATGTGGCTAGTTCAAATTGAACTGTAAGTACAAAATACACTGTGGATTTTAAGATTTGTTTCCATACCCACCCTTAAAAAGAAAATGTGAAATATCCCATTAAATTTTTTTGTGTAGAGCTGGAGCCGTGGCTCAGTGATTATGATACTTGCCTGGCATGTGTGAGGATGCAGGTTCAAACCCCAGCACCATGTATACAACAAAGTATTGGAACAATGAAAGCCATATGAAAAACTAAATAAAGTTGATTCTCTCTTAAAATTTTTTTATATAGATTATGTGTCAGAGTGATAATATTTTTGATATGCTAAGTTAAGCAGAAATTTTATTAAAATTGACTTTATTTGTTTGGTTTTACTTTTTTAAAAATAGGCTTCTATGACATTTAAATATCCCATATGACTGCATTATGGTCCTGTTAGCAATGTTAATTTAGACTCTACTTCATAAAACAATTTCAATAGTCCCAGTTTTAACAATATAAGGCATGCACTGAAATATTTACAAATACCTTAATATGTTTTTAAATTCCTAAAAAATACATAAGACCTAAATCAGGTCTGAGTCAATGTAGTATATTATTTTGGAGGGAGGGCAGTTATACAATGTAATAAAACTTTATCCCTAGCCTAACCAAGTGGTTAAATAAAGTGGATAGTGATTACCACTGCTCATTTTTATGTGGATTAAGGCATGATTTATACATTTCTTCCTACAAACACAAAAACAAAACAATTTGTTGTACGAAGCTATTTGGCATGAATATTAATTACACTGGTTTGAGATCTCTGAGTTCATATGTAGGTAACAAAACCGTGAAAGATAAAGCAGTATAATAACTTCTATTCCTCACCCAAGGAGGCTTTTCCTGAGGTGTTTTTAAGATGGGCTTTGCAGCTGGAGCAGTGGTGCACACCTGTAATCCCAGCAACTCAGGAGGCTGAGGCAGGAGGATCTCAAGTTCAAAGCCAGCTTCAGCACCTTAGGGAGGCCTTGAGTAACTTAGCAAGACCCTGTTTCAAAATAAGGAAATAAAAAGGGTTGAGGATGTGGCTCAATGCCCCTGGGATCAATCCCTGGCACCAAGAAAAACAAAACAAAACAAGCAAGCAAGCAAACAAACAAGAACAACAACAAAGATGGGCTGTGTATGATCATGTAATGGTGTCTGGCACAGAGAAGAAGCAGAGAGAGGTTCAGAGGAGGAAACAAGAGAGAAGAAAGATGAATTAATCTATAGGAGAGAAGAATCTAAAATAACATCTCTCGAACTGTTAGGTACACACCGATCATGTAGGGATCTTGTTAAAATGTAGATCCTGGTTCAGTAGCTGTGGGATAGGACCTATGATTCTGTAATTTTAAGATCTCAAGGGGTGTTGTTGCCATTGGCCATGCATGGAAATGCTTTGGGAAATAGGAAATATGGGAAAAAGAAACCTGTCTTGTGTAGAGGCCAGAAGTGTGTGGGACACTGGAACAAAATAAGAAACATGGGCAGGATGAAAGACATTTTCCTGTAATAGAAAGCCCAGAAGGATTAGGGGGATGTGGACAAACAGAAATATGTTGAGAATGGTCACTGCATTGAGGACACTTGGGACAGATTAAAGACATGAAATTAAAGACAAAAAACTGAGCATACGTATTTTCTTGAACTTTCTTTTGACATTTCTCTCTATGCAGTCTTTGTGACTAGTCTACATGTGTGCATGCTGGTGGATAAGGAATGATGGGAAAGGAAGATCCTACGGTATTTCAGTAACAGATCAAGGGCAACCAGACAGTCTTTTGCCCACAATTCCCCATCTTCGTCCCTTAGGATAAGAGAAGAACAGATACAAAAAACATACATCTGTAGACTTATAACACAGCTCAGTGAACAGCTGGTTAGTGTCACAAAGCTTCTTTGTTTTTTTTTAAATTTTTTTTCAGTTTTTATTTTTTTATTATTAGAAGAATATAGAAATACAGTTGAGGAAGAAACATTATCAAAACATTATCAATCAGTGGATATAAACTTTGTTATTGAGGGGAAAAACCAGCTCATGGATAACCACCTTGGATTTTACCTTTTGCAGTTTCCCCCAGAAGAACTCATGCATTAAATGGATAGTTTGTGGAGGAATGACATCGGCTTCTGGGATATGGTAAGAGTTTCTTGCATCCTTGGACTTCAAGTGGGCAAAGGAAGTGTGTCTTATCCTAATATGGCAGTAGTTAATTAGAAGCAAGAAGATAAGAACATCTTCCATTTTATTGATTTGATATGCACATATATTTTTTGGCATTGAAGGTTGAATCAAGAGGTGCTTAACCACTGAGTCACACACCCACCCCTTTTATTTTTTTATTTTGAGACAGGGTCTCACTAAGTTGCTTAGGGACACATTAAGTTGCTGAGGCTGGCCTCAAACTTGTGATCCTCCTGCTTCAGCCTCCCAAGTTGCTGGGATTACAGGTGTGCACTATCATGCCCAGCTATGAACAACTTCTTGAAGAACCAGGTAGAGAGGTAAATCTTGGACTGAGAAGCTTCAAAAAATTCTGGCCCAGATTCGTGAGAAGAGTTCATAATCTTTGGCCAAATGTAAGAGACCAGAGAGAGCTCTATGAGCAATCCATTACTAAAAGAAAAGTGGTTAGATTTCTCAGAGACAAGGCCATGCTTCAGCTCAGAGCAGGCAACTGCAAGATGATGCCATCTCTGACTTTCCTGAGAGCAGGTGTAGTAAGAGATAGGAAGTGCAATGTGGAAGCCTCCAAGTGGAAACACTAGTATCTGGGCTGTGGGCATTATGTTGTACCGGGTAGTCTTGGTGAGAAAGGAAGGCTTCACTAAGAGGGTAGTTGGAGGTTCCGAAGGCAGACACAGTTTTGGCATGTCATTTGTCTTTACTGAAATGTAAGAAGAATGAAATCCCTGCCTGGAAATCCATTTATGGTTAGAATAAAATTAGAACACACAAAGGAAAACCGTTTCCTAAAATATGCCAGGTCTCTGTAGTGCTGTGATGCTTTTAAAAGAAGTGTGCAGATGCTCTGTCATTTCATAAGTTTGGAAAATGTGTTATATGGTAGTGCCTCAGGAAGACTAAGCCACCCCTCCTTTAAAAAAGACTGTTCAAGCTAGGTGCAGTGGCACATGCCTGTAATCCCAGTGGCTCAGGAGGCTGAGGCAGGAAGATCACAAGTTCAAAGCCAGCCTCAGCAACCAAGCAAGGCCCTGTCTCAAAATGAAAAATAAAAAGAACTGGGGATGTGACACTGGGGCTGAGTGCCCCTGGGTTTAATCCTCGGTATGCCCCCCTATCCCCCCATAAAAAGCCTGTTCAACCCTCCCTGTGTAACTCAGAACTCCTGAACTTATGATTCATTTCATGTAGCACCCATTAACATCTTCCTGGAGTGCATTTTCTGCTGAACAACACTGGAAACCTTGGTATAGAAAATCATACTTGATCTTAACAATAGACACCATCCATATAGAAAATTTGGAAGCAGATTCTGCCTGGTCAAATGTGCCATTGGCAAAAGTATTTTGATGTTCAGCTTCTTTATGCATCTCCTTTGCTGATTTGCTTTAGACAGTGTGCTTCACAATCTTTAGCATTATTTCTGTCTCTCACTCTGGGGTGAAAATGTTTGTCCTTCGCTGAAAGTATTTGCGACACAGGAACGTGTATTTTACTGTTCATAAAACCTATGAGAGGTAGGTGTTTTCCATTTTATCTAACAAAGTCAATGTTTTCACAGCTAGAAGTACTTTATCTCTGGGGAATTGGAAAAAAAGGTGGGATTCTGCTGAATTTGACATTTCCCTTCTCATCTTCATAGATTTCTCCAAGAAGAATGGGTACAACAAACCGCTCCATGGTGGTGGAGTTTCTTCTTTTGGGATTAACTGAACAACCAGAGTTTCAGCTGCCCCTTTTCTGCCTCTTTTTAGGGATTTATGTGGTTACCACGGTGGGAAATCTTGGTATGATCACAATAATTAGGTTGAATTCTCAACTTCACACTCCCATGTACTATTTCCTCAGTAGTTTGTCTCTTTTAGATTTCTGTTACTCTTCTGTCATTGTTCCCAAAATGCTGGCAGGGTTTTTACACAAGGATAAAGCAATCTCCTATCTTGGATGCATGACTCAACTATTTTTGTTCTGCATTTTTGTCATTTCTGAGTGCTACATGTTGGCAGCCATGGCCTATGATCGCTATGTGGCCATCTGCAACCCTCTGCTCTACAATGTCATCATGTCCCCCAGGGTCTGTTCATTGCTTGTGGCTGCTGTCTTCTCAGTAGGCTTCACTGATGCTGCGATTCATGGAGGTTGCATATTAAGGTTGTCTTTCTGTGGATCAAACATCATTAAACATTATTTCTGTGACATTGTTCCTCTTATTAAACTCTCCTGTTCCAGCACTTATATTGATGAGCTTTTGATTTTTATCATTGGTGGATTTAACATGGTAGCCACAAGCCTGACAATCATCATTTCATATGCTTTTATTCTCACCAGCATCCTCCACATCCACTCTAAAGAAGGCAGGTCCAAAGCCTTTAGCACCTGCAGCTCCCACTTGACTGCTGTTCTTATATTTTATGGGTCTCTCATGTCTATGTATCTCAAACCTGCTTCCAGCAGTTCATTCATCCAGGAGAAAGTGTCCTCAGTCTTTTACACCACAGTGATTCCCATGTTGAATCCCTTGATATATAGTCTGAGGAACAAGGAAGTGAAAGATGCACTGAAGAAACTTTTAAGAAGGAAAATCTCTTCATAATGAATATGTGTGCATATTCATAATTATGTTTCAATGTATGTGTGTTTATACTTTGACTCTTTAAAAGTAATCTTAGCTGTGGTGAAATTATCTATATAGATGGGTAAATATAAGCACATGAAAGATTAATAAGAAGTATAAAAATAATAAGTAGCATATATTGTAAATGTAAAGTTCAATACTATTGCTGAAAGTGAAAATCAGTTTTTACTCTTAGTTTTCTGAATCCAGATCAAAAAGAAAAAACCATGGTGTATAGCATAATCATATGAAGAGAAAAAGTGCAAAAAGACATTTTTCTTACAGAAATTTGTATAGGATACATTGAGCACTGTGATGGAAATCATCACAAACATTTTATAGCAAATGTGGAAGAATTTTTATTGTAAAGGGATTATTAAAAGTCTATGCTGCTTTTTCTAATTTTGTGAAGAACATCATTGGAATTTTGATGAGCATTGCATTGAATCGGTACAGCAAGCCATTTTGATAATATTAATTCTGACTATCCAAGAACATGGGAGGTCTTTCCATCTTCTAAGGTCTTCAATTTCTTTCTTTAGTGTTCTATAGTTTTCATTGTTACATTGATTCCCTGTCCCCCAAAAAGAATGAATGTAGTTAATGAAGGCCCTCGTTGACTTGAATAGTTCAAACCAGTCTGTTCCTTTGAAGTTACATTTAATTCCTACTCTGCCATATTATTACATTTTTTAAATACTCAAAGTTTAAAAATATTTTTAGCAATAGCACAGATCACCACAGAAGAATATGTGTGGAATGTGACTTCCAGTGATTGTCCAGTAATTGCAGCAATTTTTAACATTAATAGAGGTAATTCACAGACTATATGCTGTAGAAATTTATTATTGAACATATGTCATAAAAAGAAGGTGTAAGAAAGGAAAGAATCATGTTGAAATGTCCTCATAACCCACGTTTCCACGAAAATTTAATCGATGTTTGTAACAATCAAATTAAAGACTGGCAATAAAAGGGAAATCATAACCTCATCAATGGTCACATTGCTTAAACAAGAGAACAAAGAGGTCTTCCCTTGTAAGTTGAATAGATGTAGATCTTTCCAGACACTGATGGAGAATATACAGCATGATTTTAGCTAGCAAGTCATCTTAAAATGATACAGTACTAAGACAGGAATTTTTCCAAGTCATTTTGCTTTCAAACTTGTAAATTTACATTTGGCCACAGGGTGTGTTTGTGTAGTTATCTATCAAGACATAAAGTTTTCTGATAAAAAATAAACCAATAGAATTTAAACAAAGTAAATGTTGCTATGTGGAAGTGGAATTCTATAGTGAAGATTCAGCAAGGAATTAAGTTAATATGATATCAATGAGCATATTTGGCTTCTGGCAATCCAAGGATAAAACTTAGCATACACATCTGGATGAGGAGATGATATTTATAGTCTCATGCATACAATGTGCTTTTTTATCTTTACTTGAATATATGTTGTATTTCACTACATTCTGATTTCTTTTAAGTTGGTAGTGTCTCTCCATGTTGTAAACTGGTGTCTTTAATTTCCTCTATATAATATGTTTTGACTTAAGCATCACAAAAAGTTTATGATTTTCAAGAATGAACTTGCCAACCTACAAAAGAAGTTGAGGCATGCTGAGTATAAGAAGAAAGAATTCATTTGAACAAAAATGAGGATGGGTGCTAGGAAAAAAAAATATTCTAAAAGTTGCCTATAGAAAATGCTGTGAAATGGTATACAAGGGCTCTGGCTTTATAGATTAAAAAAAGAAAGAAAGAATTCAGCAAACCAGTTGATAAATTGCATTGGTTAAAAATAGCACAGGTCATTGATTGGTTGTTACTTATGTTGTGTTATACATTCCAGATAAGAATTTCTATAACCTGGAACGAGACATTTCCCAAGTTATTTATTACTCTAATGGAATCAGTATGTCTACAAGGAACTAATGTGATGCCATTAAAGGTTAAAATTAACCAGGTAGTGAGACTTTGGAATCCAGGAGGGCATGACTACTGCCTCATAACCCATGTCTGCCAGGCCCAACAGGAGTTTGCAGACTCCGTTTCTTTAATTTATGTCTTTAACTTCTTACATGATCAACAAATAAAATGCAGTGTAAGGGAGAAAAAAAGGGTTGTGGCAACAGTAGTGCTAATCTTTTCCTGGAGTGAAGGCTATCAGCAGACCTGTCTTTTAAAAAAGAGACTTAATAGCTCAAATGACTCAACATGATCAACAAATTACTAAAGTGGTAGGACAGATAAATTTTGGCATTCATTAAAGATAATACAATCTAAATAGGTACCAATGAGATATTAATAATGTTTGCACAGAATAGGAAATCATTACATGCAAGGAGTAGCAAACTATATTTTATAAGCAGGAGAAAAATTACTTAATACAGAAACAACAGATATTGCAAAATTAGAAGAAAACAACTTTAAAAATGGTTCTTTTAATGGATATAAGGAGTCAGGCATGATAATGCACACCTGCAATCCAGCAACTTGGGACACGGAAGCTGAGGCAGGAGGGTTGCAAGTTTGAGGTTAGTCTCAGCAATTTATGGAGACCCTAAGCAACTTAGTGAGGTACTGTCTCAAAATAAAAAGAGCTGGGGAAGTAGCTCAGAATTCAAGTGTCTTTGGATTCAATCCCCAGCATAAAGAAAAATAAAAAGACAAAAGACCAAAAACCTGAAGATGATGAAAGTGAAAGATATAAAAAGACCCAAATTGCTGAGTGTGGTGGCACATGCTTATAATCCCAATAGCTCAGGAGGCCGAGGCAGGAGGATTGCAAGTTGAAAGCCAGCCTTAGCAATTTAGTGATAACCTAATAAACTTTGTGAGATCCTATCTCAAAATAAAAATAAAAAGGGCTGGGGATATGGCTCAGTGGTTAAGCACACAACAAACAAACAAACCCCAAAAGGCAGTAGCAGCAAAATTGACAGAATTGATAGCTCTAAGGGCATATCTCTCTGATTTTCACAAAAATTGACAGTTTTTACTGTCAATACAATTTTTTGAACTTTTATTTATAGCACCCAAGTAAATGCTGAATCAAGAAAGAGACAACACAAAGATGATAATAAAGCTTTGTGGCAATTTTGGTGGCCCTTTTCCTACACTGTCCTTGGCTCCATGGTGAACTTAATGATGCTCCCAGCATGGAGCCCTAGTCCTTAGTACTGGAAAGAGCAGGTGAGTCTTTAATTTTAAAGAATTATGTTTGTATGCCCTAATCTCTTGAAACTAGGCAAAGGACATGTCACTGGACAGGGATCTGAGGAGGTCCCTGCAAGGAGGCAATGGGATCTCAACTTGGTCTGGGTGAGACCTTGACTTACAATGCTGAAAAGAATTCCAGGACATGTCAAGAGCAAGGCACAAACAAATATTTATTTAAGGTCAGCACTAATTCAAAAAAGAAATAATACATTAATTCAAGGCTAAATGAAGAAATAGATCTCTAGTAAAGTATTATTTTACTTTTGTAATTTCAATTTGTATTTCCTATATGGTTTAAAGACAAGGCATAGAAAATTGTAAATTCATGTTAATAGGCACATAGTTTATAAAGATGTAATTTGTGGTCCCCCTAAACAAAAACAAAAACAAAAATCTCAAGAGAGAGGGATGAACCTATATAGGAGTAGAATGCATAAATGCAAATAAAGTAACAATATGATATGCGTTTGTTCTTAAACCAGAATTACCCCCGCATCACCTGCACCTCTCTCTTGATTCTTCAATATTTCGCTCCTACAAGTGTCACAATGCTTAGATTGTTAATTTTACAGAATTAAATGATTGCATAAGTATTATTTGGATTTTCAAGGGGGTAAAGAGTATCCTACATTGTTGATTTTCTCCTTAGATCTCTCCCTATCCTCTATCCCTCACCAGTCTCTCCCCTACTTATTCTCTCCCCACATGTCAATGGTTCCCCTAGATTATGTGTTGCTATGCCTTTGCTAGGTCTGATGCATGAGTTTGAAAGCCTGCGTGTTGCTTTAGCCTCCATAATTGAGGGAAAATATGTGATCCTTGAGTCGGGTTTGGCTGACTTTGCTCAGAATGATTTCTTCCATTGCTATCCATTTACTTTTAAAGACTGCAATACTGTTGATTCTAATTGCTCAGTATAATTCCATTGTATATGTAACACAGTTTTTGGAACCATTCATCCAGTGAGGGGCATTTGGATTAGTACCACAATTTAGCTATTGTAAATTGAGCTGCTATGAACATGGATTTTGCTGTGTCACTATAATGTGCTTCTTCTAACTCCTCTGGGAAAATACCCAGAATAGGGATAGCTGGATGGAATGGTGGATCCATCCCCACTTTTTTGAGGATTATCTGCACTGCTTTCCAGAGTGACTGTACCAGTCTGCAGTTCCACCAATATGTGCTAGTGTTCCTATCTTCCGCAACCTCTCCAGCATCTGTTATTGTTTATGTTCTTCATTTTTGCCAATATGACTGGAGTGAAATGAAATCTTAGTGTAAGTTTTGATTTGCACTTCTCTGATTACTAGTGATTTAGAACAATTTATCATGTATTCATTGACTTGCTCAATTTTCTGTGCTGAGAAGTTTCTATTTAGCTCTTTGGGTCATTTATTGATTGGATTGATTGTTTTTGATATTAAGGATTTTGAGTTCTTTTTAAGGTTTTGATATTCGTCCCCTTTTGGAGGAATCACAGGCCATGATTATCTCCCTTTCTATAAGTTATCTCAAAAATTTTGACCAATTCCTTGGCTGAGCAGAAGCTTTTTATTTTAATTTAATACCACACATTGATTATTGACTTTAATTCCTGAGCTTTTTGAGTCTTGTTGAGAAAGTTTTTGCCTACTCCCAAATGCTGGACTGTTAGTCCTAATTTTTCTTCTAGTAATTGTATAGTGGCTGGATTAATTCCTAGTTCCTTGATCCATTTTGGTATGTTTTTTGTGTGCAAGGTGAAAGATAAGGATCTAATTTCAGCATGCAAATTCCTGTCATTTTTCCAAAACCAGTTTTTAAATAGGATGTCATTCCTCCATGTTATATTATGATGCCTTTTGTCAGCACTCAGATGTTTAAAGATTTGTGGGTTTGTCTCAGAGTCTTCTATTCTATTCCATTGGTCTTCATTCCTATATTGATACCAGTACCATGCTGTTTGTTTTAAACTACAGGTCTGTAGTATAGTTTTAGATCTGATATTGTAAATTTACCTGTTTTGTTTTTCTTGCTTAGTAAAGCTGTGGCTATTCTGGGTTTCTTATTGTTCCAAATTAATTTGGGAATTGCTTTTTCTATATCTCTAAAGAATGACATTAGTATCTTGATGAGGATTGCATTGAATCTTTACAGCACTTTTGGCAGAAGGACCATTTTAATTATATTAATTCTGTCTAACCAAGAACATGAAATGTCTTTTCATCTTCTTAGATCTTCTTCAATTTCTTTCTTCTCTGGTCAATAGTATTTTCATTGCAAAGGTCTTTTACTTCCCTTGTTAGATTAATTCCCAACAATTTTATTCTTTTTGAGGTTTTGTGAATGGAACCGATTTCATGATTCTTTTTCTGCCCTATTATTGTTAGGGTGTAGAAAAGCTATTAATTGATGGGTGTTGATCTTGTAGCCTGCCACTTTTCTAAATCTGTTCATAAGCTTAAGTGGTTTTCTGGTGGAGTTTTTTGGATCTTCCCTTTTTGTCATCAGCAAAATGGGATAGTTTGACTTCCTCTCTTCCTATTCTTATCCCTTTGATTTCCTTCTCTTGCCTGATTGCTCCAGCTAGTGTTTAAAGGACTACAGCGAATAAAAGTGGTGAAAGCAGACAGCCTTGTCTTGTTCCTGAGTTTAGTGGAAATGATTTCAGTTTTGCTCTGTTTAGTTGTATAAACAGTTATTATACTAGCTGAAGAGTTGTCATATATGGCTTTATATAGTTAAAATAAATTCCTTTGATTCCTAATTTCTTTAGAGTTTTAAGCATAAATGGATGCTTTATTTTATCAAAGGCCTTTCATGCATCAATTCAGATGATCATATGATTTTTGTCCTTAATTCTGTTTAAGTGATGAATCACATTTATTGATTTGCATATGCTGAATCGGCCTTGCTTACCTGGAATGAAGCCCACTTGATTGTGGGCTTCATTATCTTCTTCATTTTTCTTCATTTTTTTAAGAGAGAGGGACAGTGAGAGAGAGAGAGGGAGGGAGAGAGAGAGAGAATCAATCAATTGTATTTAGTTTTTCATCTGACTTTTCTTCCTCCAGCACTTAGTTGTGTACATGCTGCTGGGGTTCAAACCTGCGTCCTTGTGCTTGCTGTCCAATTGCTGTAACTGCTGAGCCACCACTCCAGCCCTTCTTGATGTAGTTTTGAATGCAGTTTGCTAAATCTTATTAAGGATTTTTGCATCGATGTTTATCAGGGATATTGGTCTGTAGTTTTCTTTCTTTGATGTGTCTTAGTTGGGTTTTAGTATCAGAGTTATAGTTGCCTCATGAAGTGTTTCAGAGAATTCCCTCTTCATTTTCTTGGAATAGCTTAATAAGGAGAGATGTTAGCTCCTCCTCATAGACATGGGTAAAATTCAGTGGGGAATCCATCAAGTCCTGGGCTTTTCTACTTTGGAAGGCTTTTAATTGCTGTATGAATTTCATTGCCTGTTATTGGGCTGTTTGGGATCGAAGTATCTTCCTCTATCAATTTGGGGATGTTGTATGTGTCCAGAAATTTCCCCATGTCTTCCAGGTTATCTAATTTGGAGTATAGTTTTTCAAAATATGTTCTTATAATCTGATGGATTTCTGTGGAATTGGTGGTGATCATTCCATTTTCATTGGTGATTTTGTTGTTTTGCTTCATTCCTCCTTCTTTTAGTGAGATTGGCTAGGGATCTATCAATTTTATTTATTTTTTGAAGAATCAGACTTTGTTTTGTCAATTTTTTTATTATTATTATTTTTGTTCTCTATTTCATTGATTTCAGCTCTGATCATGATAATTTCCTATCTTCCACTGGCTTTGTAATTAGATTGTTCTGCCTTTTGTAGGGATTTGAGGTGGAGCACAAGCTTATTTACTCAAGATCTCTCCTGATTTTCAATGTAGAATCTCAGTGCTATAAGTTTTCCCCTTAAAGTGCTTTCATGATGTCCTAGAGACTTCAATATGTTGTGTCTGCATTCTCATTCCCTTCCAAGAATTTCTTGATTTCAGCTCTCATGTCTTCTTGGACCTGTTCTTCATTTAATAAGGCATTATTCAATCTCCTTAAATTCTTTAACAAGAATAATTGTGAGAGAAACAATTAGTAGGGGTTGGGGGTATAGCTCAGTGGTAGATTGCTTCCTTAGTATAAGTGAAACCTTGATTTTGATTTCTAGTACCAAAGGAAAAATAAAATTAACACAGAACAATAAAGTCAAATTGGCATATATTTGGAGTAGCTGGCTGGACTCTTCATTTTTTTCTTTCTTTTTTTGTGGTGAAATATTGAATCCATAGAGTAATTTGTTATGATTAGAAAAAAGAACACAATAGAAAGATTAAAAAAAGAATTTTGGAGACAGGTAATTAAAATTTTAATATTTGAAGGAAAGGGCTGTGATGTGGTGATGAGGGAGAGTGGTTAATTTATCCTACAGGGATGGCTAACTTGGGTCATTGGCCCTCCATGTTCTTGTCCCTGGTGTGCTCCCCTGTGACACTGTTTGCCTGTTCCATGCCTGGCATTTACCTTCTGCTGTCGTCAATAATCCCTTTGTGCTAGAACTCACCAACTTCAATTCCCTAACCCCTCTTAAGGGCCTGATGGAATCTTTGCATCTTTAACAGTTTTGACCCAAATTATATGGATTATTGCTACAGGGATATTTTACAAGGGAAGCTCCAGGTGAGTGAATCTCAGGTGTTTTACCTGTTTTAAGCTTTATCTCATTCACTGTGAGAGTCAGTGCCTGGAATTATTATTCGGAAAAACACACTGGAGTGTGGTCCTGCTGTGCTACTAACTGACCTTGAGTACTTGAGTACTTGGCCTTGATTCTGAGCAACTTTATAATACAGACCACTCTTCCTATTAAGGTCTGTCCACTTTGGGATAAAGAATAGTTCAAAATTAGACTGTTTCCTTTTTAAATGGAAATACATGTTCATTTAAATAGAATGATTCAACAAAATATTTAAACTTTTGTAGTTCTACTAGCTGAGGATTCTCCCCAATTTTTAAATATTTACTTAAATCATTACTTAAATTCAAGTGACACACATAGGAGGTACTAATGCATAGGTTTGATTTCAGGACTCTCCTGCTCAGAAACCCGACCTAAAATAGGGACTCCTTAGTCTAACATTTAAAGTTGAGAACACAATCTGTCCTTTACTTTTCTAATATTATCTCTTACCCAGGTTTCTCTTTCCAACTGCACATTTTGGCCTTACTCATACATACCCTCCATTGTCACAGACCTATATATTTCCTTAATCTGTCCCTTCCTTTGAAATTCACCATCTTTGTCCAACTCTATTTTCAATAGTTAAATATCCTTTCCGAATTTCAAAATATAGTCATAAATATATTTCCATTCAAAATATTCTTACTGATAATTCTTCTAAATAAATAAAAGGCATCAGGCTAACACTTTTTATACATTATTGGATTTCATGCTTAACCTAACCTCAAAGGATACTATTAACCTCATTTTCTACTTTTGAAAACTGCAAAGTAAGCATTGATGCTTGCATTTTACAGATAAAATCCGAAATTAGAGACTTTGCCTAGGTGTTCATAGTTAATGAGTTTCAAAACCAGGGTCTACACAGATGGTGCTGGACTCTCAAGCACATGCTATCTTCTCCGTGAAAGTTTGCTTTTGTAGAGTTGGTAAATGTTATGGTTGTTGAGTGCTTACTAGCTGCCTGGGTAGAGATCTTGAGATGAAGGAAATATACAGTTCTCATCCTCCAAGCAGGGGGAATTTCTTCTCTATTAGCACTGCATCTATAATTTTTCAGAGGCATTTATCACATTTTAAGTCTATTCTCAATTTTATTTTATTCACAATTATCAGAGTAATTGTTCCCTTAGTTTTTATCTAAAGTATAATTCAAGAAGTTAGAGGTCTTAAATTACTTGAATACTATTCTTATGGTTGCTAGTATTCTCTGCTTTATGAAAAATGTTTTGAGAATAAATGATCACTGAATTGGATGAATTAGGAAATTCACACATATATGTAGAGTTATACTTAAAACAGATGTTAAAAGAAAACCTTGTATACTGGATAAGGTGTTCATTTTTATTTCTAGTGACATATATTATCTTGAAGCTCTATCAAATCTAAAGAAGGTTTCAGGCAATTATGAACTCAATTCAATTCTCCTTAAATCCAGACAGAGGTTGGAAGTACACCATGCTTTATATATCTACTGTTATGTGTCTTGCATTATTGATACTTGAAATATCTCAGTGAGAAAAAATAGGCATATTGTTATCATTTTCATTTTACGTGCAGTAAACTAAAATCAAGCGGGAGTAAGTAAATTTCCCAGCATCACATATATTTTAGTCCAAAAGCAGAACTGGAATTCATTTTCCACCAGTATCAGCTGTTGTGAGACAGTTGAATCCTAACTAGTGTATTCTCTACTGGCCTGAAAAGGTGATCTTTCCTAGTACTTCAAAGTTTTGTAGTTGATCTTACAAAATGTGTCTTAACAGGCACAAGAGTATTTAAAGATGCCTATGTTATCATTTTCCAAACAGCTGTTTATCATGAGGGATGTAGGTAGAGCAACCCAAGTAGTACTGGATAGATTTTTTCAGTATTGTTCAGAAGAAATCTCCTTGATGATGGAAATGTTTTGTTGATTAACACAGTAACTCCTAACCACATTTGGCTTTGGAGAACACTTAATGCATGGCCAGTGCAATCAGTGCAACCTGATTTTAAAATTTATTTTAATAAAATTATTATTAATTGGAAAATTAATTACATATTTATGGAATAAAATGATGTTATGATATATGTATATGATAAATATATTAATTATGGTCAAAATATTGTGCAATAAATCTAAAAAATTTTATTCCTTCTGTCCAACTGAAACTTTGTATCCTGTGACCAACATTTTTGCCTTTCTTCTATTCTCTAGCCTTTGGTAACCATCTTTCTGTTTTCTGGTTCTGAGTCCCATTGCCGTAGACTCCACATATAAGTGAAGAAATGTGATGTTTTTCCATCTGTACCTGACTAATTCCACTTAACATAGTATCCTTAGGTAATAAGTGCTCTTTCAAATAACAGAATTTCTGTGTTTATAAAGGCTGAATAATATCCATTGTGTACATATACCACTTTTTCTTAACCCATGTATCCATTGATGGTCACTTAGTTTGCTTCTATAACTTGTCTGTTGTAAATAGTGCTGCAATTAACCTGGGAGTGCAAATATCTGTTCAACAGACTGACTTCAAATTCTTTGGATGCATATCCATAAGTAAGATTGCTGAATCATGGTAATTCTAATTTTAGCCTTTTTTTATTTTTTGGTACTAGGGATTGAACCCAGGGGTACTTAACTACAGCCACATGTCTACTTTTTATTTTTTATTATTTTTTTAAAATTTGAGACAGGGTTTTGTTAACTTTCTTAGGGTCTCACTAAGTTGCTGAGGTTGGCTTTAAACTTGTGATCCTCCTGCCTCAAACTCCCAGGCCGTTAGGATCACAGGAGTGTACCACGGTGCCCAGTAGCATTTTTTTTTTTTTAATTTAGTAGGATCTTTCTACATAGTTTTTCCATAATGGCTGTACTAATTTTCATTCCCATCAACAGTATATAAATGTTACCTTTTCTCCACATCTTCACCAACAATTACCTTTTGTCTTTTTGTTAATAACCATTCTGACAGGTATGTGGTGATATCTCATTGTGTTTTTACTTCTAAGTTCCCTAATAATTAGTGATGTTAGGCATTTTTTCATGTCTTTTGGCCCCTTGCATGTGTTTCTTTTGAGAAAAATTCATTCTGATCTTTTGCCCATTTTTTTAACAATGTTATTTTTCTTGCTATTGAGTTGTTTCAATTCCTTTTGTATTTTGGACGTAAGGGCAAAACTCATGGGCAAAATGGTGACATAAGTTTGTGTTCTATGCATGAAAGATAGCTAAGGACTGACCTGTTTTCTAGACGGTAAGGCAGGAGACAGAGTTTGAATTTACAATCTGGGTTGTATACACAAGCGCAATGGAAACCCCTCATGTGCAGAATGGAGCCAGGGATGAAGAAAAAGCAAACAAGATGGAGTTCTCTCTCATCCTGTCATATTCCAGAACAGAGCTCTGACATGACCAAGAACTCCAAAATCAAACCTTGTCTTCTGAGCCTTACGCATGTATATTCAACAACTGAGCAAGAATACACTTCATTAAGCAGTTTACTAGTTTGAGTTATCACTTTATGTTTACATTTACTGGGGATGATGGAGTATGCCTATAATCCTGGTGACTCAGGAATCTAAGGCAGGAAAATTGCAAGTTCAAAAGCCAAGCCTCAGAAACTTAGTGAGACCTATCTCAAAGAAAAAAAGCAGCCTGGGAATGCGGCTTAGTGGTTAAGTGTTCCTGAGTTCAGTCTCCAGGACCAAATAAATAAATAAGTTTGCCTTAATATTGGTCTCTGTTTATACTCTTGCAGTGGGTTTTGAGGTTATTAGGCCTGGTTACAGGACTGAATGAAAGAATCAAAGGATTAAATTTTGAGTGATACCTTCAATAATCTTTTTAAAGTGCATTTGATTTGTTTGACTCAGCACAGAGGTGAAGAAGCAAGACACACTAAGTAGGTGCCGTGATGTGAGGGTCACAGAGAGAGAACACACCCGTATATTTTGTTTGTAGACAGCCACCAATCCCAGAGATTCTACCATTCACTCATTCATTCATTTAGCACATATTTATTGATTTCTTGTCATGTGTCTTGTGTGATTGAGATTCTTGTTTGAACAAACAAAACAGTCTGCATTTAAGATCTTATAGGGTAGTGGGACAGGCAAACATTCGATTATTTGACGAAAATTTAAAATATCTGTATTTCTTATCACATTATATAGAAATAATTTTTTGGGAAGGAAACTAAAAGAAAGCTTAGTTTCAAGACTTAGATGACAACTAACTAAATAAATATCTACTTATTTATTAAACTTCTCTGTTCCTGAAGTAGCCTAGCTTATAGAGGGGAACAATCAAAGCTGCATATGTTAAATAGGGTTACTGTGAAGAGAACGTGAAGACGACTTTTTGTTAATTACAGTTTTTAATTACACAAGTAATGAATGAATTATTTGGCAAAAGCCAAATAATTGTAGATCATGGAAGCACATGAAGTAAAAAGATAAAAACCCCCTAGTCTAGCTTCTCTCTAATGCCACCTGCTTCTCTAGAGGACAATTGAGTCCTTCAGGAGACTTCTACACATCTTTGCAAGATATTACCTACACATATGTATGAAATGCATAGTCTACAAAGCCATATGATAAGCATAGGGTTAACACCAATAAAATGTGAAGGACTTCTACAAATCATCAAGGACAGAAAACCCAAAAGAAGTACCCATGATGTACATTTGAAGATGATTCACAGAAGTACCAGTTAACAATGAAAAGATGCTCAACTGAGAAAGTAATTCAGAATGTAGAGCTTATCTAAAAATTAATATATTCATTCTAAATTATTATTGAGACAAAACTTTTAAAAGGCTGATAGCAATTAGCAATGAAAAAAATGGTCACTTTCAAATATGCAAATGTCAGTGGTTGCCTTTGGAAAGCAACGTAGCAGTTCTTACCCCAAATTTAGATAAGATATGTCCTAATACAGCAGTTTCACTTTTAGATATCTGACATACATAAATCTTAAGAGATATGGACAAAGATGAATACATTTGAATAAGTGCAACCTTATTTGTTAACAAAGTAAATAAACTCTCATCTTAAGGAAAATTTAGTAAAAATAACCAAATTCTCACACATCAAGGAAATTGTGCAAAATTAAATGTACAATATAGTCCCTTTGATCATAGTCCCTTTGATCACAGTGTATGATTGTTAATGTGCTGTGGAATTTTGTTTGCTAGTATTTTATTGAGGATTTTTCCATCTCTGTTAATCAGAGATAACGGCCTGTAGTTTTTTATGTTATCATTGTCTGGCTTTGGTATCTGAGTAATACCAGCCTTATAGAATGAGTTTGGAAGTGTGCCCTCTCCTGTTTTTTTTTTTTTTGGAACAGTTTAGGAAGGATGGTGTTAATTATTTGAATTTCAGTTTAATTCATCAGTAAAATTTTCTGCTCCTGGAGGTTTCACTATCAGGAGACTTTTACTCTTTCATTCTCCTTTTTATTGGTCTGTTTAGTCATTCTTTTTTTATTCAATTTGGAGGTTATAAGTTTGTAGGAATTTATCCATTTCTTCTAAATTATTCAGTTGGTTGGTATGTTGATATTCATAATAGTGCCTTATAATCCTTTTCATTTTTGAAACATCCATTAGAATGTTTCCTCCTTTGTTTCATTGTTTCTGATTTTGCTCTTTTTTCCTTAATCTAGTTAATTTTATTTTCCCAAAACAGCAACTCTTAGTCATGTTCATTTCAGCATTTTAGCTGAAATATGGAAGCAGTCTAAATGTCCTTCAGTAAAATGAATAGATAATGTGAAAGGGGTGTGTGTGTGTGTGTGTGTGTGTGTAACAGAATATTATAATACATATGTACAATAAAATATTATTCAGCCTTAAAACATGGAGGAAACTGGAGGATATTACATTAAATAAGCCAGATTCAGAAACACAAACTATATATAACTTACTTTATATGTTGAATCTAAAAATGTTATAGCATAGGAACAGAGGACAGGGATTACCAGGGACTGGGGAGAAGGATGTGGGCAGATGCTGTTCAATATCCTGGTACGTAGTTTCAGAAATGTAAACACATAAACAATGGAGAGCTAATGCACAATCACATGAATAGAGTTATATGATTATAAGATTCAGTTAAATTTGCTGAGAGGGCAGATGTGTTCTAACCACATACATAAAAAATGATATGGGCATGAGGCGATGGATATGCTAATTGGTTTGATCGTGATCAATGCTTCATAATGTTTGTCTATGCAAATTATCATTTTATTGCTTAAACAAGCATTTATTCATTGTTTACTATACCTTAGTAAAGTTGATAAATACATTTGTTAGAGAGAACTGAAAAAAATTAAAAATACATCTGTGACTCTGAAGGTTTGCTTTTATTTAAAACATGGCCTTTGAGTAAGTTGATAATTAAGTTTGTAGAGTTTTAGGTTTTTCTCACATAGCTCTTAGATCTGTCTTGTGAGGTTAATTTCTGAGTAGTCTCAGAGCATTTAGCACTATTGAAAATAGGATTATAATATATTTTTCTTATTTTTTGAAAACATTTTTGGAAGATAGGAAAGTCATTGAATACTTACTGTGCACATAAAACACATACTTATTTTAATACTGCCTGAACTTTAGTTTACAATAGTTTATTAGGATATTGTATCTATATTTGTCGTGAGCCTAATTTATAGTTTTCTACTTGCTGGGTATGTGCTAATTTTGTCTGGTTGTGGTGGTAAGTTTATATTCGTTTATGGAGAGCAGAGCCTAGGAATGGTTGCTCCTTTATCTCTACTAATTGATAAAGCTTTGATTTGCTAGTTGTTATAGCTTTCATTCATTCAACCAATGTTTATTGAATCCCTGGAATATTTTGTCCAGAAGTCATTCTAGTTCTGGAGATATAGCAGTATAGGAATAATCTGTATCTTGATGGTTTAGTAGATCTTCCCCATAAATATTTTGCTTTTTAAATGGTGGATCTTTGACTGATTTTACAATTCATTTTATCATTACTTACACAATCATGTTTTCCACCTTTAAAAAATGATTAGTTTGTATATATTTTCCTTGAACATTATCCATTTCACTAAATCTTAAAATTTGTGTAAATATCACACAAATGTGTAAAAAACATAATGCTGTTTTAATTTATTTTTTGATAGTTCCTACTATTATGTATATGTTTTCTCTTTTATTTAAAAGAATTTTAAATATTTTGTCTAGGTTATTATTTTATTCAGAGAATTAACATTTTAAAATTTAAGTCTCTAGTTTCTTTCAGGGTGGTGCTGGGTTAGAAAATATATTTTACTATGGACTCTGTATATTTCTTTTATAGCATCTTTTGCTGGATTCTTAATTCCTGTATGACCCCTCTTTTTATTTTTAAACATATGGAATCGTGGGTATCATTTTCTTTTTTGCTGCTTTGCCTAATGTTTGCAAATTTTGATATGTAGTATGCTCACTTATTTTGTAAATACATTTTAAGTTTACACTAGAGTACTTCTTACTTTCAGTTAACTAAAAGACATTTTGAAGTTTTGTACAGATGATTTGATTTGTCTTCTTTTCCACTGCTAATTTCTTAACAATATATCTTAAATTCTGCTGTTTGGAATTTTTTTCAGTCAAATCTATACACCAACTGGGGAGAGCTGACATCTTGATAGCAAGTGGAATACCTGTCTATTTATTTACTTTTTAAATTTCTTTCATGAGAGCTCTGCATATTTGCTCCCACAGATCTTGCACATGTTTTCATAGATTTCTCTCCATGTGTTCCTTGGTGGTTTGCCCTGTGACTGCATTTCTCTGGTTGGTCATGGGCTTTCAGTTTATCTAACTTTTCACTGAATTAAGCTTGACTTAAAAGATCTTAACCTGGAGCTGGAGCGGTAGCTCAGCGGTTATGGCGCTTGCCTGGCATGCACAAGTGCGTGGGTTCAAACCCCACCACCCATGTACACAGTGAAATCTCGAAGCAGCAAAGGCCACATGAGGAACTGAATAAAACTGATTCTGTCTTTCTCTCTCTCTCACTGTCCCTCTCTCTTTAAAAAATAAAATAAAGATCTTAACCTGTTGCAGCTTCATTGGAAGTCCCAAATTTATTTGTATACTCAAAATATTTCATTAAAGTTAAAATAAAGAAGAGACAGGTAAATGATATCAAGGAAGCATGGGTTGAGCATGACAAATTCTGGGAACTTCCAGCACTGTGGTGTGCTCCTTGTCAGAGTGTGTGTGTGAGTGAGGCTCATCCTGTGTAAGATGATCAGAGTGGAGAGGTGAGCATGGGTGGCAAAGCAAAGGTCCTATGTAGAGTATTCACACATAATTGCAGTAAATCATCTGTGTCCTCTTCTTTAAAAATCTTTAGTATTTAGAATAGTGATTAATTAAGTAGAAGGTTCTTAATATATACTTATTGAATGAATAAGAAATAAAGAAAAATGTAACTGAAAAACTGAACTTAAAATTAAGCAAAATTCCTCTTTATTAAGGAATATGAAGGAATTCATTCCAAAATTCATTAAAAAGTCAGTTTTCCCAGAATCTTTTAAAACACTTCAATGTATAAAACCCCCTTTTATTTTGAATGTTCCCAAATGCGATGAGTTTTAAATTTCAATGAATATTATAACTTCCTTTTGTTGCTTTCCATATGAGTAAGAAAATATTTTTGGGTTATGTCTTAAATTGACATTGATGCTCAAACTCTTTGGAGGTAGCTTAATATTCTTGTTCTCTCTTTTATATTTCCCTAGGAATTTAGAATTTTTCTGGACTTACCAGAGACACAAGAAAGAAGCTTTTTTAGACAAGGTAGTTGTACTTTACTACCTTTATAAAGTTTAGGAACTGTGTTTTCTATTTTGATCATCAGCATTTATTCACAGATTGATGGGAAACTTGTAGATTTGATGTTTTGGGATGTAAATGACAACTATGTCATCCCTTTATGTGTGACATGAGAACACTCATTAGGTTTTCTAAATCAAGATCACATACAATGTAAAATATTAAACTACAGGAGACTTTGAGGACATTTGATTAATTTTATATCAGATGACAGAAGTAAGGCTTAAAGAGCTTCAGAAGATTGTTATTGTTTACAGAACTAGTTGCTAGAAAAATTGAAATTAATTTTCAGTAGTTCCTTTTGTATCTTATCAAATTTTGAGAGCTTATGACTTTCCCCCCCTAAAGGCAGAAACACCGTCAGTGCTATCCTGAGTTTCACTCCCCTGATGTTTGATCACATCACTTGACGATGTTTACAAGCTTGGCGTCCAACGGAACCCTCCCAGCATTCTTCCTATGATCAATGAATTAGTAGATAATCCCTTAGAGGGGACAGAGAAAATTATTTCAGGGAAGTTTGCAGATCCCTTTTTTAATATGTCCATTTTCTTCAGCAGGTTCACATTTTAGGTCAAACCAAGCCGATGAACCCAGCAAATCATTCACAGGTGACAGCATTTGTTCTGCAGGGGCTCTCTCAGGTAAGGGAGCTTCGATTCCTCTTCTTCATGTTCTTCTCAGCTGTGTATCTTATGACTGTCACTGGAAATCTCCTCATTGTGGCCGTAGTGACCTCAGACCCACGCCTGCACACAACCATGTATTTTCTTTTAGGCAATCTTTCTTTCCTGGACTTTTGCTACTCTTCCATCACAGCACCCAGGATGCTGGTTGACTTGCTCTCAAGAAACCCCACCATTTCCTTTTCTGGCTGCCTGACTCAGCTCTTCTTCTTTCACTTTGTTGGAGGCATCAAGATCTTCCTGCTCACTGTCATGGCATACGACCGCTACGTGGCCATTTCCCAGCCACTGCGCTATACACTTATCATGAGTAGGACAGTGTGCGGGCTCTTCATGGCCGCCTCCTGGGTGGGGGGCTTCATCCACTCCATTGTTCAGGTTGCACTGACTATCCAACTGCCATTCTGTGGGCCTGACAAGCTTGACAACTTTTACTGTGATGTGCCTCAGCTTATCAAATTGGCCTGCACCAATACCTTTGTCTTAGAGCTTCTAATGGTGTCTAATAATGGCTTGGTCACCCTGATGTGTTTTCTGGTGCTGCTGGGATCCTACACAGCACTGCTAGTGATGCTCCGAAGCCACTCTCGGGAGGACCGCAGCAAGGCTCTGTCCACCTGTGCCTCTCACATTGCTGTGGTGACCTTAATCTTTGTGCCTTGCATCTATATCTATGCGAGACCTTTTCGGACATTCCCCATGGACAAGGCAGTCTCTGTGCTGTATACAATGGTCACCCCTATGTTGAACCCTGCCATTTATACTCTGAGAAACAAAGAAGTGATTATGGCCATGAAGAAACTGTGGAAGAGGCAGAAGAATTTTATTGGTCCCCCAGAGCACTAACCCCCGCAGGTTAGCAGAAACAGACAGGGTTCTGAGAATCTGAGAAGTGTACCAACCTGCTGGAGGGAACCCATGAAGTAGATAAAACTCCTTTCCTATGGCCTGTCTGCAGTTAAGAACTGTAATTTCTGGTGACCTGAACTTTTAGCCAATTTAGAACATGAGATACCTCCTATAGAAAAAGTCTCAAGTTCTATACAAAAGTACAATTTTGGTTCAGGGATTGCCTTCCCCGATGAGCATGGTATTGGCCTTGTAGAGAAAGTTCCAAAGCAGTGTGCATAGATATGGTGACACTGTTATCTCTTTCCTAACATTACTTCTCAGACAAAAATATATTGGAAGAGCTCAAAACATTTTTCATCTTCTTGGAGACAGGATGGGACATGGAGGTTAAAATAAATGTAAGACTCTGAATCCTGATTTCATGAGACTGACTAAATGTCTGTCAATGAAGAAAAAGAAAATTACCTTGGCCAACTTGCTTTCTTCCTCATAGTTTCTCAAGGTCATCATTTTTGCTGTCATCACTGTGGTCGTTGTCATAGTTATATTCTTCTTCATCATCATCTCCATCACCATCAGAACCTAAAGAGCATTTGGTAAGAGCTTACTGTGTCAGGCATTGTACCAAGTGATTTATATTCATTATTTACTTTAATTCTCTCAACATTCTTATGAGGTAGGTATCAGCCTTGTTTTTAAAAATGAGTCAACTGCAGGATAGAGACATTTAATAATTCATTTAAGGCCACAGAGCTTAGTTATGGAATCCAACCAGGTCAATATAACTTTGAAGCCCAAGTTCTAGATGGTATCTAAACTTCTTAGTACTTCTAAAGGTCAACATATCTTTGTGAATTTTTGTTGATTAGACTCAAATCATGGATAGAATTGGAATTTTATATTGGACTAGGTCAAGTGTGGTTGGGAGAGTCAAGCAGATTGGATATGGGAATATGGGGAGATAATTCATGGAAAACTGGATTCAAGAAGAATGTGGAACTGGGAAAGGAGGGTTAGATAGTTAAGGGCAATTTTCTGGAGAGGACAAACATCCAGAACACTTGTATATGTGAGTAGCTTTTTCCCCTAAACACTAGCTCAAAAACTCACTCTTGTGGGACATGGTGCATGTGCCTGTAATCCCATGGGCTTGGGAGGCTGAGGTGGGAAGATCACAAGTTCAAAGCCAGCCTTAGCAACTTAGCAAGGTCCTAGTAACTTAACAAAACATTTTCTCAAAATAAAAGATAAAAATGACTAGGGATACGGCTCAGTGATTGAGCACCCCTGTGTTCAATCTCCACTACCAGCAAAAACAAAAACAAAACCAAAATAAAACAAACAAGCAAAAATACAAACCCCTCACTCTTAAATTCAATTACCTTTTAAGATTTGCAGTACCACAGTTGACTGCTTTGATATTATTTATTTCTCAGGTTCTTAAATAGAGAGTGGTATCAGAAACTTAAGCATCTCTAATATCTCTACTTCAACCTAAGAAGTGATGGAAAAATGGTTATGGTCCTTTTTATCATCATCTCTCTACCCCTTTTCAATATCTTAATCCCTCCTTGGTTTAGATTATTACATGCCCCTTGGCTAAATTTGTTAATTGAATCTTACCTGGATGGTGGGACCCATCCAGGTTTTTATTCCCACACTCATACATCAGAATCTTTTAAAAAGTAAAACAAAGCAAGATTTTGCTTATTTAGCTTGTTGACTGATACAGTCAATCAGTGATACTTCTATGAATGGGGGATGGAAGAACATCCAAGTTAATGAATCTGTCATCTTAAAATTATGCCATTGCTTTTCACTTACATTTTACTAAGTAAGTCAGTATAAGCAATTTGCTTCCTGCAATAACAGTGAGCTGAAAAGAAATGTTTAGGTTCAGGGACTAGATCCTGGATCAGACTCCAAAGAGGAAAGGCATATGGTTAGAGAAAAAGAGAGGTGGGGTATTGAAGGAGAGGACATAATAGTGTAAATACTTCATCTATTTAAAGAGAGTTGAAAGGGAATTTTAGAGTCTCAAAACCCAAGTCAGAGCTATTTCCATGGAATTTAGTTCAACAGCAGGAATCAAGTTCTTTTTACTCTATGATGAACTTGTAGTAGGGCACATATTTACTCATACAAAATCTTATGTAAAAATAAAATGTAGTTTCTTAATTTTTAATAGCTGATATTATTTTCTTTACCTGGCTGGACAATTGGGGAAAATTAGGGTTATATAATACACTTCACTTCTATGCATAAAGTCTAATACTTATTTTTAAGAAAATGATCATTTATTTTACAAAATAACTCAGTGTTTAGGATTCTGTCATTTACTCTCTGGCCTGGGCTGCCTCTGGAGTCACAACTGGACCTGAGAATAATTCTGCTTCAACAATTGTCTTGGCTCCTAATGTTGACATGTCTGACTGACAGCACTTGAAGTTGGGTTCCTCTGGTCAGGGCTAGGGGATGCTCCTATTCTAACAGTCTTTCCTGTGCTTTGGTTTAGGTTAAAGACTCCTTGAACTTTCTCCATTCATTTGCTGGCCAAGGTTTTCTCCCTACAGGGATCAAATCATCTCATCTATGTCACTGTAACTCCCATGATATACCTACTAATGTAGTTTGGTCTCTACCTGTGTACCTTCTGGGGCAGGTAGAGTCATATATTCCACCCCCATCACATGGAGACCCAAGCTGGCTCTTCCTTTTTCTCACTGACCTGGTTCTTTTAGATGACTTCAATGTTATCACATGCCATTTCATTTTGTGGACAGCCTGTGGGGTGAGCTCATTTAAGAAGTCTCTCTGTTGTGCAGGAAGAGGATTTCTGACCTTGGCCTTCCCCTTGGTGTAGTTCTAGAG
>PVKS010023613.1:0-32178 GCA_004027875.1 Aplodontia rufa | reverse complement strand
GAGAAGCAGCAGCAGCAGAGACAGAGGAGAGAGCAGCAGCAGCAGCAGCAGCAGAAGAAGAAGAAGAAGAAGAAGAAGAAGAAGAAGAAGAAGAAGAAGAAGAAGAAGAAAACCCTCCAATGCAGGCAGTAAGAGAAGAAGAAAAGCCTTGGTGGTAGAAACAGGGACTCTAAAGAGAGAAAATGTGAAAAGCCTTGACTCTAAATGTAAAAGCCTCTAGTGAGAGGAGATGTATGTTTTAAGGCCTTGCCTCTAAAAAAGAGAAGGTGGAGAAGGAAGCGCTTGGAGGCCTTTAGCCGTGGTAAAGGGAGAAATAAAGCGCTTGGAGAACTCAGGGCCAGTGGGTCTACTTCATTCCTAGTCAACTGCCGATTGAGAGCTGTCTGGTTCCTGCCAGCTGGGACCGGACAGTTACATAATTTTAATTTCATTTAAATGTAAATATAAATAGCTAGGTGTGTCTAAAGCCTATAGCAAGAATCACAGAGCTTTAGGATATATACTGTATTACGCTCCTTTCCTGAAAACTTTATGACTACCAAATCAGGTAAACATTCTAGATATACCTTCTTCTGGGAAGTTCTGAAGCTTTAATAATCTATACATTTTTTTCTTTTTGTATTTAAATGTTTTTTTTTTTGCTTTCATGTTTTCACACTTACTCTGCTTTTTCCTGTATCTTATTTTTATCTTTTACTTGCAACATATATCTCATAGCATAACTTTCAGTATGTACTCCACCAAGGATTTAAGTTATTTATGGGTAAGGACTTGATTCTTCCCTACTAAGGATAGATTAAAACAACAATAAAAATTAAAAATAAAGGAGGATTCTTCCAGACTCACCTTCCAGCAGGAAAGGGAATTCAAAATGGTGAATTTTTTTTCTTGAGTTTCTATCTATCCATTGGATTTTGTTCCATGGGAATCTTGAGGAACTAAAATATCATTATTATTATTATCTGCTTTATAAAGACTATTTCTTATACACTGTACTGTAGGGTGTTAAAAGTATCTTGTTACTTTTCTGAATTACTCAAATGTATAATATTTTCTTGAAAGTTATAGGACCATCTGATCCTATGTGATTAGTCTAAACTGTACTCTAGCAATTTAAATCTAAAAGTTTTTTAATTTGAAAACAGTCATCATTTTAAGTGGAAAGTAAAGGGACAATGATGCTGGTCAGGAGGGAAGTTAAATGGATTATTCAGTAATTTTCTAGCACCCCTCTTCTAAAGGGTTGTTCAAATCCTCTCACATAATACATGGAATTTTCTATAGTGATAAGCCTATAAGCATTCTGCTGAAAGAATTGTAACATTCTTCTCTTCCCTCCATTGGGAAACTGGCCTTCATTTATGCAAATTGTGGCACTCAGACTGGGGTCTCCTAAGGAAGCTGACATTTGTATCAACAGAGATACACACCCCGCCACATGCCTGCCTTTCCTATTCTTGAAACAGCTTCAGCAGTCAGCAATGTTAATTTGCATGCTAATACTAGCAAATAGTATGCAGAACACGTATATTCAACTTTTTAAAGGGAAGTGGGTCATGCAGCCAGGCAGAGGAAAAGGAGGAGTAGCCTAGGACAAACAGTTGAGAGTTGCTCTTTAGGCAATGGCAGCCTAGGAAAAAAAATCAACTTGCCAACCCAAAATGAAAAGGAATAAAGCCATTTGCCTCCTGCCAGACTTGGAAACTTGAGTTTCTTTCAGTGTTTTTATAAATTTGGAATTTAAACTTCCAAAAACTTGTTTGTAAGGTATATTAGTTCAAATAACTGTGGCTGGTGCATGTCAGTCTTACCCCTCAGAATTAGATTATCTTTCTCCTTTGAGTCTTCATGAATACTTAATTACCCCTTCTCTCTCTTTCTCTCTTTGTCTGTCTTCATCAAATAAATAGTATACTATATGCCATACATCACCATTATGCATAATGACCAGATAGCTTGATTAGGCCAAATTCTCTTATTCGTAATGTCTGCATTTACTACATGGTATGGAAATTGTCTTTTATGTTTTAAATACTTTCTGTTGTATTACATCTTATGAATATAAGGGCACTAAGAGAATGCAGTGATTTTTTAAATTAAAAGCAAAATAACTTTGCTTTTTGGGAAAAATGGGTATTTTAAGAATAGCAGAGCAAAAAGGAATATTTAATTAAATTTTGAAAAAATTATTGATAAGAAAATAGAATAACAATAATAAAAGTGTACTAAAAAGACAGGAGGAGAAGAGAAATGTTACATTTAAACCTAGGCGCCTAATGTTGCCCATGGCAACACAGCTGACAACTTGTTAAAAAAAATAGACAAAAAAATTTATTCTCTTTGCCTTCAAGGATAATCCTTGCTTTTTACTTCGACCCCCCCGCCGGGAACCATGAAAATTTTTTCTCTTTTGGGACCATGCAGGCTTTTCTTTTATAATAAACCTAATAAATAATGGAGGGTTAATGTCCTTTGGACAACTAGCTGGGAAATTTGATCTTCCCAGAACACGTTTCATGATTATATACAAGCACAGTACTGTGTGACCTGGGTGCTGAAAGCATTTTTTATTTAGGATTTATGCTACTTTGCAATTCTCTGGTTGAATACAGCATTAAGATGAGTAACATTTAAATTTTTCTGTTGAATCAAGCTTGTGCTAATCATTCTCTCAAAAATTAAAATTTCAGTCTATTCTGTTATTTGGGTATCTGTGGTATTTTCTTCACTTGGGGTGAAATAAAATAGTGAACACTAAAGCTATGATATTCAACTCATTTCAAACATAATTTTCCAGTTGAGACTCATTTTTCAAGAATTATATCAGAGCATCAGGATGTGATCCTTATTTCAGAACTGACATCAAGTGAGCCTAAAACATGGTGGGGTAGGAACAACTGTTTATAGGAAAAGAGTGTTATTTCTGCTAAATAGGCATATTTTATTATTTGTTTTATTATATGTTGTTACTCATATTTTATACATAAGTTGTTCAATATTGTTTTCTTTTTTTTAAGGGGGAAAGGAGAGGAATGGGTCCATTTTCACTCTTCTGTTTGAAAAGCTTCAGTCTGAATTTCAGAAATATAAGTTTGCACTTAATTATTTTTTTAACTTTTACTTTTATGTTAAAAAAGTCACACTCAACAACAATTAACATTTAATAAGAATACAGATTACCCTTTTATGTTTTGGAGAAAATTTTCCAGGAGGATTTAATGTCTGTAGTCTTACTTCTCATAATATCCCGGGAATTTTTAGATTATTTCCTAAAAACACCGATGATCTTTTAGCAATAAGGAAAGGTACTGGATCCTTATTTACTGCCAAACTTATGTACATAAATTATTCCTATTCTCTTACAAATATATAAGGTAATATTTTGTGCCCATGTTATAGGTGAAATAAATATTCAAGAAGTTGTCTAATGTCGTAAAATCTTTAAGCAAGTAAGTTAACATTCAAATCCACATCTATTAAATATGAATCTATTTAAATTCCTTGTTGCTTTTTATTTTTATTTTTTTTTTGCTCTACATCTTTTGTTTGTGATGGTGGTTTAGACTTACTTTATTTCTCTCTAAAAGTGAAATGGAAGGAATAGAAAGAAGAGGTCAAAATTACACTTCTGAGTTCATGCCTAGAAGAGCATGCCCAAACAGACATGTGAAAATGAAAGTTTTCTCCATGAAAATATCAATGACTGATTTCGCTATTCATCCGTGGTACCAATTGCACTCAACATTCCCCAGAACAGAGTTGAAAATTACAACTTTAAAAAGGAGTAAGTGTAGTGTGATGACAATTTGACCACTGGAAATAGAAATGGTTTTAGTCATTATACGCAATATACACGTTGTAAATAAAATGTGTTTGGGAATTGTGCAATGTGTTTTCTTTGGAAATCTTCTTTGACTGATAGCCTCAACTATTATCTTTGTGTGTTCACTGATCTGTGTAAGGTGACACCTCCACTGTTCTCAGCACTGTGGGGGTACCAGCCCAGACTTTTCGTGAAGGAAAGAGAATGCCTTGAAAGGGTGGCATTATCATCATAAGTTCCTGTGGGTCTGGTTTAAACTGCTCTGAGACTGTTCTTTTTTTCTTTCCTTTCCTCTTTTCCCTGATACTAGATCTACATGATGGTTGGTAGACTTTCCTTGTTCTACTCTACTCCCTCCCTTTCAGGCTCTTCTCCTGAGGTGTTTCTTCAAAATACTGTCATGTCTGGACATCTTTTGAAGGATTTGAAGTGGCACATAATAGTTCATGGGGTTGAATAAGGAGGCTACACCCTTATATTAAAGGTATGTGCACTTCTTATAATACTACTCTTTCTAGCTATTGTCACTGTTATCCTAATGTCCTACAAATTAAAATGTAACAATGAATTTAAATCTTGGTCTTAGTCAGCATATTTATTTAAATAAGTATTTTTACAAAATCAAATTTCATATAAAAGGATTAATATTTTTTAAAGATTTTAAAAATTTATAATAGGATTAAGATTTTTTAAAGTGTTTTTGAAATTCTCCACAGACTACTTATATAGGAATAGATGGCCAAGAAGGGCGTATATAAATTCTGTAGTCAAACTCACCAATAAACAAGGCTTGAAGGTCACAGTGCTTGCCTGGTATGTGCGAGGACATGGGTTCAAATCTCAGCACCACAGGCACAACAGGGTCAAAACAATGAAAGCCACATGAAAAACTAAATAAAATCAGTTATCTCTCTCACTGGCCCTCTCAAAAAAAAAAAAAACAATAAAACAAGGCTTTAGCTCTAGAATTATTTTGACAATCTGAGATTATCCTCATTTGAACTTCAGAGTCAACATCCCTTTTGCCCAAGTATTACTCAGCACCTTCGCTACTAGGAACCATATTCTAGGTGATCCAGTTAACATTTTTAATACTGGCCCATTAGTTCCTATTATAATTCTTCTGCCAAATTCCTTTTCATTTGTATTCCTATATCTAATGATCCTTTTCTACAGTCATCACTTACAAACTGTCACTAAGTTCATCAGCTATTCCTCAACTAGATTCACTTTCTCCTGAAGGACTGAGATAGGAAGACATAAATTTTCCTATCATGAGGAATTGATTGGCTAGGTTGTACATTAGTGCATAAATGCAAGTATTTCCAATTCTGTAGCTATAAGTTTATAGGCGTTATAATGGCACCTGATAGGCACTATAGAATGGTGTCTCTAAAGTTACACAATCTAGTAATTCTAAATCCACTACTTATTACTTTATGAATTCAGGAAAGTTAATGTGTTCTTTAAATCTCAATTTTCATTTGAAAATATCTTTTTTTAAATAGCACCCACTTGGAATTTTTATAATGGCTGCATACCATTATATAAGATGTTCTTAAGTGATTCTTGCATATAGAAAGTCTTTAATAAAAGTTAGTCATTATTATTATATGTTGTGACTCAAAGCTCCTGAAAATAAAATTTGTATTCTCCATCCAATTTTTTCCCCTCAAAATGTCTCAAATGAAAATACATCTTCTATAAGTCAAGTAAAGTCAACTAAATAAGCCAATTTTAATAACATGGGTTTGTAATAGATTGAAACTAAGTAAATTTTAAACATTCACTTGGTTTTAGTTGTTGACTTTAAAAATACTAATTTTGGAAGTCATAGCTGAGTAATATGTTAGTTTCAGCAGATGACCCTCTGACTGAAGTCATCTAACAGGATAAAAATGTTCTGTGAAACTAGCTGGTTGCATTCCTCCCTGGTTCTCTATCTTATTGATCAACTCCAAGATTAGCTATTCCTAGTAAAAGGAGCTTTCTAAACAGTGACTTTTCTTTAGAGTTGCAGAACCAAGAACATTTGTTGACCTTCAGACAACAGCAGCATGTCCACAAGAAAAGCACAGAACTGTGAAATTTATGACCACCCCAGTGCCATGTACATCAAGTGGAGATTAAAAATGTACCTGCTCAAAAATCCCTATAGGCTTTGTTCCAGCAACCCTTTAGCAAGTTGGCTTTTTTTTTTTTTAAGAGAGAGGGGAACAGAGAGAGAGAGAGAGAGAGAGAGAGAGAGAAAGCGACAGTCAACTTTATTTAGGATTTCATGTGGCTTTCATTGCTCCAATGCTGAGTTTAGTTGTTGCTCGGATACTTAGTTTTATGGGGTACTGGGATTCAAACCTGTGTCTTCATGCATACCAGGCAAGTTCCACAACCACTGAACCACGTCTCCAACCCTTCAAGATGGCTTTTTAAAGTCCCCATTTTCCAACTTGCCAGCCTATGGTCAATAAAGCTTTCTCTCTCTCATTCAGTCAGTATTGCTATTGGCTTTATTGGACAGCAGAATCAGACCTTTCATGTTTTACCAGTATACTATTTCAGCTACTTATTTAAATTCAAGATTTGCACTGCAATTTTGCTTTTTTCCTTTTCTTTATAAGTGTACATACCTATAATGTAGCTGTCTTTAACAAAATGCAGGTTTCAACTACTTTAGTGAAAGAAAGTGGATGAGTACACTAAGATACAGCAAACTGTTGGTCTGCAGGTGTTTCTACCTAAAAGGTAGGCTAAAGATGAGATGATACCTGGTATTCCCTAACTCTTAAAGTATGACATGTGCAACATTTTCAGTAATTATATTAACAGTAGAATTTTAAATGTTAGATATATGGCTTACTTACTATGAGTTTAATGAGAAGTATAAGATTTGTCTCTCACTTGAATTTCTTAAATCCTTTAAGATGTATGCTATTAAACATTGTAATAAAATTTCAAATTTAAGTAAGCTCCAGTATTTTTTCAAAGCATATTAATTTTCAAATATAAGAAAGAAAACTTTCTGATTCTGAAAAGTTACTTGTGCAGTATTTGTGACATTACAGCATAAATATTGGGTTAAGTAAGAAATCTGATTAGCTTAGAGCACTTTCTTTGGGAGTCAAAGATGTCTTTTTGTCACACTATCCAAACAAAATGATCCAAGTGCCCCTTCTTTGATGAAGATTGTTGGATAAGCACTTGACTACAATTTTGGAGTAAAGGGAGGTGGCACTTTCCAGGGACGTTTAAAGCTAATGTTTTTCTTTCTCTTTTCACTTAAAAGACACTATTTCTTTACGTAGTTCCTTCTTATTTCATTTACCTCCTCTATTTTCTTTGTTTCTCTCCTCTAATTCTATTGCTACTTAACTTATGAGTGGAAAATGAATCTGTAAGCTGTTGCAGACTTTTTAAATTTATCTAAAAGTTGTTCTGAGTATTTTTAATTTTGTATGCACTGAAGTTGTTTTCAGGATTCTAATAAGGAAGCTGAAGGGTATAAAATAGTTATGTTAATATTAAAATTATAAATTATATGTATTATATGTTTTTGTTGCTGTGTATTATGGAGGTAAACATGCAAAGAATAAACAAAACAGCATAATGAATTACTTTATTGTCATGATTTAGCTTAAACAAGCATTAACTTTAAAATTTTTGTCTTAGTTATCTCCTTATATTTCCCTTTTTGATCTTGAAGTATTTTAGGTAAAACCCTTAAGTAATTCAGTAGAATCATTTCACTCTTAAATGTTTCAATAGAGATTTTAACAGAAAAAGTCTTTTGCTTCCATTGTTAATGCTATCAAGAAAAAACACAGCAAACAGCATAATACCATATGGTAAACTTTCAAACTATATTGTGTACAGTTGTACAAACCTTTGCTGTGCTTTGTTCTTAAATATCAGTTTAAGGATTTGAGATTACTTATTATTCTATTTGTACTGACAATTTAATGAGAATCCCTTTAGAAGATTTGAAATTCAATCTAAATACCACATGGGATAGATAAAGCTTATTCTGTTATTATAGATATTCTAATTTTATACCTTGCAGCAAACTTAGTTTTCTTAAAGGCCTGAGGTCATTGGTAAATAGGGATTTTCAAAAATCCTTCCAAAGATTTGCACCTCAACTGGTAAAACATATAGAAATCTGTCTGGGGGTCCTGGAGTACACCACGTGGTAGAACTTTGTTTATCGTGTGCAAGAACCTTGGTTCCATCTTCTGGCAAAAAAAAATAATAATAATTGAAAAAATAATTGAAAAAATAAACCAATCAACGAAACAAAAATGGACACTGTGCCACAGAGCTGAAGGATTCCATTTGGATTTCTATATTTTATGTAAAGGTTAATGTTTTATTCATGAAATTGGAGGGGAAGAAGTCTATCCTAGAGGAGAAAGGATGAATGAACATTATTCCAAGAGAGATGCCACCGATAACAATTTCTTAAGGCATAGTTAGTTCAAGTGATTAATTTTTAGTAATTGTAGATATAGTGGTTACATATGCAGCAGAAAACAAATGAAATTCTGACTTCTGTTTACTCTCTGAGACATTAATAGGGTGTGTAGTTAGGTATTTATCCTGTGGATCTACTTTTCTTTCTTTCTTTCTTTCTTTCTTTCTTTCTTTCTTTCTTTCTTTCTTTTGTTTTGTTGTTTTTATTCATAGGGATAGATAGAAACCAGGTGTACTTAACCACTTAACTACAACCCCAAATCCCCAGTCCTTTCATTTTTTTATTTTTATTTTTATTTTATTTTATTTTGAGACAATAACTCTCTCTGAGTTACTCAGGACCTTGTTAAGCTGCTAAGGCTGGCCTTGAAGTTGTGATCCTCTTGCCTCCATCTCCTGAGTCACTGTACTTTCGTATTTCCTATTTTTTCATGATCATTCATTGAACTGGTTAAAAGTATTTATATAAATAATATATTTTCTTGGCTATTTTATTAATTTTACATTCTAATGAAGAGCATTTCCCATAAATACCTTAAGATTAGGATTAGAAATGAATCAGGTGGTGGTCAGAGTCAACTATTTTCTCCTTTCCCTAAAGAACCCTCTGAAGTCTTTAACTTGCTTTGTGGTTTATAAATAAGCTATTATGAATACAGTATGTTATTTTTGAAAAGCTTAATTTGTTAGAAAGTCATTATTTTTTGTTGTATAAAACTGCCTCTTTCTAGCTTTTCCCATTTTTTCCACATGAAAACCCTTCAGATATTGCTAGACATTTGTGGTATGCATTTCTTAACTCAAGGTCTAATCCGGGCTAAATATCCAACTAAGTTTAGTTATTGAAAAGGGCCTTTTTGCACATAGATAGTCTCTTAGTTTCAGAGATTAGGGACAATTGACATTTTTGAACACTGAACAAGTGACAACGTAAAATAAATATAGTGCGTATATATGAAAGATGAATTCTCCTGTGTGTATCCCAGTATAATGTTGAGTATATTTATAATTAAAGGCAGATTACAGTATAAATATACATGAAAGAAATATATGTAAGTCTTTGGAAAGATGAAACATAAAGGTGGATTAAAAATGCCAAGAAGTAAAAAATAAAAAAATTTATACTTCTAGCTTTGTGTAAAAGCTTACTTATATTTTAAAGATAAAAGTCTTGTACTTTATAGAAATAACATATCTGCTGTTTTTCTGTCTAGTTTGTGTGATTTCAGAAATTTTGATACTTTAATATCTTGTCCATATTTTCTCATGGTACCTTCTAATGAGAGAGAAACAATATTTAAAAATGTTTTGTGATGATTACTGATGGATCATTCGTGAGCAACTAAAAATACATTATATTTGGCAAATCATGACTGCATTACATTTTGATTCCAGATAACGAAGTATCTTTATTTGTTTTCACGGACAAAAGCTAGATTTAATGAAAACAACTCAAGAGTTTTTAACTTTTGATAAAGAGAAACATTCTTCAATATTCAAAATATGTATTGAAGCAGTTTTATTTTTGCAACTTCAAAGCATGTATTTAAATGAAAAAATGTTTTAACAGAATCATCTCTCTTCTTTTTTTCCCCTCCTCTTCCTATATTCTTCCTTCTTCCTCATTTAAAAAGTAATCTTAAAGTCAAGATATATTCAAGGAGTCCGGGAACAATATAATTCTTTAAAAATAGATCATGATGAGTAAAATCAGCTTAACCCAGAGATCTAAGGGTCGATTGTCTCCACTCATCTGTGGAGGTGGGGTCTAGACCCTGGACAATGAGAAAGTTGGTCTAGTAGCATGAGGTAAATCCAGATAAGATGTAATGCTTTACAATCTAATATTTTTTTTAGAGTTATAATGGGAAGAGGAAGGGAGGGATAAGGGAGGGTAATTGGGGGGGCACTCCTGGGGATAATTGCAATATCCAGAATGTATACATATTTTATACACATTTTATATTAGTTTGTTAAAATCTTGTAAGGTTGCTCAAAATAAAAAAAAATTTAAAAAAAATAATGCTGAGACAATTCAATCTATCCTTTATTCTCTAACTTCTAATGCAATCAGAAACGATTTAATGTGTTCTTGTCAATAATATAACAGGTTGTAACTAGAATGTACTGAACAGCAATTTATTTTGTTTTCTTTCAGAATAAGGTAGAGGATAAAAAATATAAATATCTTCAGCTTCCTTAGTAAAACAACCATCCTTCCAAACTAGCAGCTCCAATTAATTCAGTACATTGGTACTGTGGAGCTGTGGTGACATTTCTTAGCTCATTACCTTTCTTGAGAAAAAGAAGAAAAAAATGGCAAGATTGTGCTTGTGTTCTTTTTCCCTTGGCCAACAAGACATTTTTCAATGTAAGTGTTCCATATTGCAAACACATATCTTTAATCCTCATCTACTTTTCATGGCTGCATTGCTTATTTATATACAACGTTTATAGCATTTCCTCAGTTTTGGCAGATTTTTACTTTCAAGACAAGATTTATCACAATCATGAACTCAATACTCTTATCTTCTGTTTAGGAATTCATCTCTCTGAAAACTGAGAGGATAGGCAGATGAAACTGGGTCAAAGCAATTAATAATCTCTAATTTGTTTACAAGATTTAGTGACCATTTGTATGTCTGTACTTTGTCTCTGCACTGAATTACCCAATAACATAAGACAAATTCATTCAGTGACCATTTATCTCTTCCAACTTGACAATGTTTGTTATAAAATTGTTTCCATCCTGAGGGACAATTTCTTTTTCATTAAATCATATTGTAGAGAGCATTTAATAATATTTCATATTTTCATACTGTATAAAATAAAATGCCTATGTCAAACAAAAACAGTAGTGAAAATGCTTTATAGATATATTTGATTTACAAGGAAACAGGATCCTAGAAGTAGAGAAAAGAAATAATCCTCCTTAAAGGTCAACCCTAAAAGCACTTGTTATGGCTTTACATATTATGTACAATTATTTCTCAGTAAGATAAAGTGTGTACTCTATAGTGAAGGCAAGAAGAAATTCAATAGTTCCTATTTAACAATAGTATCTTAAATTACTTTTTGCAAACTGAACCTATGAATAATTTCTTAAATACCTCAATAGAAAACAACATAATTACACCTTAACAATAATGTCTTACATATCACTCACATCTTCAAGGACATGAAATGTTTTTCAAACTCTTAGATTTATTTTAAAAACTCAACTTATATCCAATTTTTTTTTAAAGAGAGAGGGACAAAGAGAGAATCAATTTTATTTAGTTTTTCATGTGGCTTCTGTTTCTCTTAATTGTGTACGTGGTGCTGGTGATCGAACCTGCATCCTCGCGCATGCCAGGCAAGCACTGTACCTGATGAGCCACTGCTGCAGCCCCAACTTATACACAAATTTTAAAAATTTTAAATTAATAATACCACATCTTACATCTTACAAATAACTTCTGAAAAATGCAGATCAGATGTTCTGGTTTATTTCTGAAGAATGTTCCTATATAGATTTTTCTTAAAGATATTCCAGCAGCTTACTCAAACGTATTTTCTTAAAAATATTCAGCTTTATTGCAGAGTGACGAAAGTACTTTAAGTGTATTTGCAAATGTGCCAGCATCAGAAGAGATGTTCATAGGCTTCTTTCACTACTGAGAATAGACATAAGGAGAAAGGATGCTCTGGAAATCTATTTTCGATGTTAATATTTAAGAAAGGGTTTTATTTTTTTTTGAACGAGGGACAGAGAGAGAGAGAAAGAGAGAAGCAATTTTATTTAGTTTTTGTGTGGCTTTCGTTGCTCCAACACTTCATTGTGTATGTGGTGCTGGGTTCAAACCCATGTCCTTGTGCCTGCCAGGCAAGGGCCATAACCAATGAGTCAGGGCTCCAGCCCTCAAGTGTTTTTTTTTTTTTTTTTACACTAGATGAAATAGCCAAATCCCTTGAAGATATTAATTAAATATATTTAGTGTATCATTTTATTTCAACTCTACTATTTTTTCCTTTCCAAGAGACTTCCAGGAAATTCCTTTTCTATATATCTCATCCTCACAATTTATTAATTCTCTATCAACATTTAAAAGGAGAATGCTCAACCTCTATATTGAGCTTAAAAATAATATTTTGAGTAAGTTGTGCTGGGTCTAATATTTTGAGTAAGTTGTGCTGGGTCAAATGAATATCCACATTATAAAAACTAATTCTACTGTATTCTTTCTCTTTCTTTCTTTCTTTCTTTCTTTCTTTCTTTCTTTCTTTTTTTTTTTTTTTTATAAGAGAGAGGGACAGTGAGAGAAAGAGAACAAATTTTGCTCCAACATTTCTTTGGGTATGTGGTACTGATATTTGAACTCGTGTCCTCACGCTGAGCCAATGCTCCAGTGCTTCCACTCTACTCTTTCATTTCACTTGCTTCATTTCAGCAAAGGTGGCTCTCTTCGATAAAACAGAAAGATTTGTACATACAGTTGAAAAGATAATATGTTTTTTAAGATATTTTCCAGTACTTTAACATTAGTGGTATGCATGGTATGCATCTATTTATTATATGCACCTTTAAATAAGTCTCTGGTTATAGTCTTATAAATTTTTTGAATTTGACTTATTAGGTAACTATTATTGAAATACACGATCAAGACTTTTCTTCAGGAGAGTCAAATCAATTTTCATTGCCAGTAGAAGAGGTGTAATGTGTCTGTTTGCTTGCTTTTTGATTAACATTGGTTAATATTTTTTTAAATATTTTTCAACTGCCAAATTAAAAATGCTATTTACCGATTTTGGAATTTATGTTTTGAACCTATTTGCATTAGTAAATTTATCTTTTATGTTAGCTTTCCATATTTTGCTTTTATATCAATTTCTCATTGACTTGGAATGTGTATATTAACACACAATTTTTGATTGCTTTTTATTTTATTTTATTGTTTTAGAGAGAGGAAGAGAGTGAGAGAGAGAGAGAGAATCAATTTTATTTATATTTTCATCTGGGCTTTGTTTCTCTATCACATATTTGTGTATGTGGTAGTGGGGTTTGAACCAGGGATTTTGTACATGCCAGGCCAGTGCTCCATCCACTGAGCCACTGATCCCATCTTTTAATAGCTTTTTAACTTGATAGATCCCTACCTTCCACACTTGGCATTGTTTGCTTGTCAGCTTTAGACATTTGGTGACATTGTGTTTTAGTTTTAATTTGTATTTCCCTGAAGACCCAAAATTAAGACATTTTCATGTTTTATTGTCCAACTGGATGCCCTCTTTTGTTAATTGTTAAGGATTAGTTTTGCCCATTCTCCTGTATGTTTGGCCACCTATTACTTGTTGATTGATAGCAGTTTTTGTACAATGGATTGAATCAAGCAGCACTAAACTACTGCACCACATCCCCAGCCCTTTTTAATTTTATTTTGAGGCAGGGTTTTTCTGAGCTACATAAGGCCCCATTAAGTGGCTGATGCTAGCTTTGAACTTGTGATCCTCCTGCTTTAGCCACTAGGATTACAGGTATATGCCAGCATGCCCAGCAAAAGGATTTACTTGTAATGTAATCTATCTTACCTTTTCCCCTTTATGGTGAATGTTTTATAGTCTATTTAATAAATCTTTGCCCAAGCCCAAATCATGAACATGTTCTCCTGTATTTTCTTCTAAAAGCTTACATATTTCAATATTAATCCATCTGGAAGTGAACTTAGAATATAATATGAAGAGATACGTTTACTTTGTGGACATTCTATTATGTGTACATGCAATCAGTAAGTAGCTGCAGAGGAATAAGGGTTCCTTTCCTAAGTTTTTCTGTTCTCTGAAACCTAAGCTGCTATAGTCTTCAAGTCTCTTGCAGCACTCTAATAACTTCTATCAGATAGTGTTTGAATTTTATTTTGCTTTTATAATTATTCTAAGTGGAGCATTGTATATAACAGATTATTCTGTTATGAAGCAGAAATTATATATTTTTAAACATAGCTACTTGATATCAAATTTCAATTGAAATTGCAACAAGAAAACATAATGAAACAAGTGGTCAAAAGTTGTCTGGAATGATCCAATGTATTGGTGCAAAACTAACATGATAATGGAAAGTTGACTATTAGAGTAAAAGCAAAACAAAACATTAGGTCTCCCGTGTTGATGGTCTGAAGAATACAATATGTCTGTAATAGTTTTCTGTTCCTATAAAACATTTAAATAACCACAAACAGTTTAAAACAATATACATTTATTATCACACAGATTCTGTGCAGCAGGAGTCAAGGGATGCATGGCTCAGTTGGGTTCTCTGCTTCAGGATGCAATCAAAGTTTCAGCAGGGTGATGTTCTAGGCTTGAATAAGCAGAATCTACTTTTATGCTTATACAGGTTGTTGGCAAAATTAATTTCCATGCAGCTATATAAATGAGATATCTATATTTTTGTTGGTTATTGGATAGAAGTTGTCTCAAATCTTAGAAGCCACTCAATTATTGTGCTTGTTGTAGTCCACTCAGTTCATGCATGGGTATTTTGTTTTTCATGGCCAGCCAAAGAATGTCTGTCTGCAATTGGATGAGATGATATCTCACATAGCAAAACATCACAGGAATGAAATCTCAGGAGATTTGTCATGTTCTTTTATAAGGCAAATCACAAATAATACCCAGACCTGGATTATATAGGGCATAGCACTGGAGAGAGTAAAATATTAGATCCATTCTAGAATTCTGCTGAATACAGCTCCCTAAAGCTCATATACCACATTAATTGGAATTTAGGATTAAGTCATACTTCTTTGTAAAATAATTTCAAGAAGTATGTAAGTGGTATGTATATATCTAGTTTTAATATTTGCTTTCTCTTCATAACACTTTGTGACTCTCATCAGGGAATTAGTTTACTGCTCACTTGGAATGTTTGAAATAGAATACTTTTTCAAAAATATTTTTGTATTATGCCTCTGAAGTAGATGTTATTGTTTTCTCATGCAGTTTTCTGACATATGTTCATTACAATCACAGTGAAAATGGTGGCATTTCTGTTAGTGTATTCGATCCTTTCGCCCTGTGAGAGCTGATGTGACCAGAGATTATACCTACCTCTCCTTCCACTTACCTAGTGAGCAGCAACACTGATTAAAGGATAGTGCAAAGGGCTGGTGCCTTGTCTCAAAGCAGAACCAACAGTGCAGTCTCTGCTCCAGAGTGCCCTGGGGGATAAGTTTGAAGTAAGACCCTGTGGGGAGCTGGATTGCTCCCCGGAGAGCCGATCAGGAGGAGGGTGAGTGCCGATGGCTGGAACCCGGGTCCCCCCTCGTCCGGGGACCCCTTCCCTCCCAGCCGGGGAAACGAGGCAACCACACGCAGCTGATGGCAGCTCAGAATCTGTTTATTACTAAGGCACACAGGTTTTTATAGAGGAGGAGGGGAGACAGCCAAGGAATCAATAATCCTTCTAAGGGAGTTGCCAGGTGTTATGTAGATTTCAGTACAGACAAAAAAACTAGGGTACAGACAAAAACTAGGGAGTAACCTGTCGTTAAGACATTTTAACCCACCTTAATCTTTAACAAAGCACGACCTAGCAGCCCTTCCAGAAGGAGCTTATGCAAATAGTCATAAGATCACTCTAGGGCAGCTGATGTAATGGAGGTGAAGGTCAGACCCCAATAATTGTCACAAGGTCACTCTAGGGCAGCTGATGAAATAGAGTGAAGGTCAGACTCCAACAAGACCCCAGCTAAGATCACATCTTTGTTCAGCTTTCCTTCCCAGTCCAGTCCCAGTTCAGACACTCCATTTCTGAAACGTTCTAAGTCACTTTCAGGAGAATCCTTGCCTGAGGCTCTGCTTTTATGCAGTCCATCTTAATACCACCTCTTACATTTTTCTTTAGATATGAAAATGTCTGGCCTTTTACATGACAAAATTGCCTCTATAGTACTTATTTTCTTGAGAATTATTTTTTGACTTTATATGAATTTGAAATACCTGTTACATTAAATGGTGATAATGTAAATATGTACTATTATAAAAGGAAAATTACAGGAACTATATTTGTCCTGTAGCAACAAGTCTTCCTGAGTTTTACTATTGCTACTCTATGTATAGTCATATACATATAGCTTTCATCTGTTATTCAGAATAAATTTCTACAGAAATCTCCTAACTTCGTCAACCTATCACTGTAATGTAAAAGATGTTGCATGATAATCTTGAAAATCTAATGAAAATAAGTATCAGAGAGCTATTAAGTATAGATAGGTACCTAAAATAGTAATTTCAATTCTATTTAATATTTCTTTTTAAAATATCTAACAGATATTTCTTTTAAAAAATATACTTTTTCACTCTTTTTTTCCTCCTTCTTCTCATTCTCATCTTTTTCCTTTTTCTTTCACATCTAGGTACACGTTTCCTTAAGGAAAATATCACTGAGCAATAATACTGCTTTTTGTCTTTAAAGAAAGATTTTGATCAAGAGACTTACAGAATAATCACAAATAATTTATTTAGCATAATGGAAGTCGACTCCATGTGGGGTAGATGACCTCCCTAAGAGAAAACTGCCTGGGAATTTCCACCTGTTTGGTATTTATATTTTGTCTGGAAACCTCCCTCCTCAGTATCATGTATTCCAGGATTTGGGATAGTTACTACAGTACTCCAGCCATGGCTTATTGCAACTGCTGTGGTATTGCCAAGTTGGAAAGTTCACATTATTATTGTACCTGTTCAGGTTTTGCTATTCCTGACATGGCTTAGTGCACCTTCAATGGAAAGTTTAATTCTTATGCAAAACCTATTGGGGGTTTAAAGTCATAACACAAATTACAATGAATCAGGCTAACTACAATGCCTCAGGTTCTTAGATGATGCTTTGAACTTGGAAAAGTCTCCTGAACTGGTAACACCTGCTTTATAATTTAAGCAGATAGTACCTGACAGGAAAGTAGGCAAGTTAAAGAATAGGATTACTGTCACCTGAGGTGGAGTGATTTTTTTCATCACCCAAAATGAGAGTGAGCCCTATTTTTGCTCCCCACTCCTGTGCTCATGTATATCTACTTACCTATCCTAGAAAAGACAAATCTTTATGATCTATTAGTAACTCATTTGCAAAGCATTGGTGACTCCTTTTAAATATTTTTGTTAAATGCAATTGCCGCATTAAATGACCTAAGCCTCTTTTGTGCAGCAGGAATATTTTCATGGTATCTAAATCTATTGAACATTGTCCCATCACAATGGCCTTGAGCAGTCAGCCAGTATTCCTGTTTTGGTGCAAAGCAACTGAATGTCTGTTCTAGACACAGATGCATAAATATTCACTTATGTTCCTACACAAATATAATCTTACTTTAAAATTATTAAAGAATACTGTTTCAGATAATGCTAAAGAAAATTTCATGTTGAGACAAATGTAATCATCACTGGATATCTGAGGAGGACTGGTTCCAGGACCCTATGAAGACATCAAAATTCATAGATACTCAAGAGCCTTACATAAATTACTCCATTTAGTATTTCCATGTAACCTGTGCACATTCTACCATTTACTGGAAATTATCTCTAGATTAATTTACAACACCTAATACAATGTAAATGCTATTTAAATAGTTTTATACTGCAATTTCAGGGAATAATGAAAAGGAAAATATTATCACATGTTCAGAACAGGTGTAATTTTTTTCCAATTACTTTACATCCACAATTGGTCTAATCTGAAGATAGAATTTGCTAATACAGAAAACTGACTATAATTGATTTGTTATAAAATAAAATAATAACAATTATCTCCTTAAATCCTAATTTTATTATTTCAAGCTTGCTTAAAACAAGGGAACTTTTATTAATTTATTAATTTGTGTAATACAACAAATTAACCAAACAGTAAAATTTGTCTTATCTATGATCTTGACTCTGCTTTAATATTCCTTTAGTAGCCAATGTGTGCCTCTCTAGTATAAGCCTATATAAATGGTTTAGACTTTGAAATTTAATGTATAAGTTCAAATGAATATATATATATATATATATATATATATTCATTCCTTGTGGTCTATACATAAAGACTTGGCTCCCAGTGTGGCTGCACTGAGAGATGCTACGGCCTTTTAAGAGGTGTCCCTGCAGGCAATCCTCAGGTAATGGGATACATGCCTGGATGGAGACTGTGGACCATAATCTATCTCTCTCTCTCTCTCTCTTTTTATCTCTGCTCCTGTCTGCTATGTCACCCTTTGTTTCTACACATGTCCCAACCATAACACATAACCAAAATCTGCCCTAATCATTGGGATAGCCTGATCTCAGACTTTAAACCTCTCAAACTGTGCACTAGATAAATATTCTTTTACTTTGTAAGTACCCTGTATCAAGGAATTTGTTTTCGTGATGGAAAGATGTCTAGTGCAGTCTCCAAAGCCTGAAACCTGGAAATCAATTTTCACTTTATCTTCTTTTTCTCCAGCTCCATTTATTTGTTCTATATCATTTGTTGCTAAGTTCTATTGATCTTATTATCTAAACATTGCTCTGTCCTTTCATTTATTTGTCTAAATAGAAGTGTGAATGTGTTACTCATTTGATGAAGTCTCATGAGGTGCTTTATTCTGTTCAGAATCCTGATACAAGACTTCACAGTCAGCAGGTTTCTCAGACACTCTCTTTTTTCATGCTCTATTCTAGTTTAACAAAATTTTGTTCATAAAGTATGCCTCACTTTCTCTTTACTTTATGCATTAACACATTGGCTGCAAATTCTTTCTTCTATTCCTTTACCAAGTGAGGAACTGTTTAACCATCATGACACCATTTAAATGTTAATTTCTGAATGAGCTCTTGTCTCTGTCCTTAGGACAGAATTAGGGGCTTCTTTAGGTAATCAATAGATCTACACTATACCTCTCTAGAAATAACAAGTTAAAGTCACTCACTTTTACATTCATGTACAATTGAGAGGATGATACAGAGATTCCCCAAATGCCACTTGCTATTTGACCATTCATAGTTTCTCCTATGTTCATCACTCCACCACTGAAGTGATACATTTTAAGAAGTACCATTGCTTATGTCAACTTCAAGGAATCACAAATATTATCACAATGGCTATTGCAATATGTGTTTTATTTAGAGAATTTTTCTTGAAGTGGACAAACTATGTCCAATACCACCAAATATTACTAAGTAATATTTAGTAATATTCCCAAATCCTAAAAACCAAATAGTGAAGAAAACATAACTCTTTGTGTTCAGAATGCCTTGTAGTAAAGATAATTTCATGACAATAGCTGGTGTTTCCATGTGTACTATGACAATTATTTGTTGTTTGCAATATTTCTGATACATATTTTCTGATATGTATATATATATAGTGTGTATATATATTTTTTCTGATATGTGGGTGTATATATATGTATATATACATATATACACACATGGTGAATTTGTATACACACACACACACATATATATATATATGTATGTATATATACATATATATACATCCATATATATATATACACACCATGGTGAATTCGGAAAGGAGTTATGGTTACTAATAATGGAAGACTTAGAAGTGGATCAGAAGATAAACAAAGACAATAGAAAATGTGACTAAAGAAACAATCTGGTAATAGGAAATCATGGACATAATAAAATTTGATTATATCTTTTAAAGTGAGTAGAATTTTAACATTTGTAGATGAGCAAATTTACGTTACACAAGGAATGTTGTGACTGCGTACAGGAGGGAAATAGTTTCTACTAATCTGTATGAGAGTTTTGTCTCCACAGCCCTCAAGCTGCAACTCAGATTAGGTATATCTTTTTCTCCTCTGACCCCCTTCCATTAAGTTTTCTCTTTGCCAGACAAAGCGTTGGACAATAGAGAAAAAAATTCTTGCCAACATGTAGCTTTATTTACATAGAGAAGTTATACTGTAAAAAGCATAGAAACAATGGAAAGTGGAGAGAGGTGAAGACGGAATTTGTGCACAAAAACTGGGGGATTTTGTATGTAAGAACTTCAAACAGTTTGTGAGCAAAAGAGAAGTGTGCAGTAGACAGTGAGATGGGATTTTCTGTTTTAGAAAATGTATTTCATTTAATGTTACTAAAGACAAGGAATTAGAGTAGATTTCTACTGACTTAGCTTTGGATGCTGTGGTAAATATCCAAAGATACAACTGTATAGAGGCTTTTGTACAAGTGCCTCTTTTTATTAGGTTTATGAACAGATAGAGATATTTGTGTGTTTTAGTTGATGCCAAAAAGTTAGATATCATTGGGATGATGGCATTAAAAACAGGATAGTGGAAAATTATGGCTAGATTATTAGTATGTTTTCATGTTTGCATGTTTAGAGGAGAAGGCCAGTCAGTATGTAATTGTCTTGAGTTTCATGGTACTGAGATTGAGTTTCATTGAGAAACAATACCAAGTTCCTGAAGAACTTTGTTCAGTGATCAATGGCGTTATGCCAGTCCAGACCAGAGACCTGGAAACTCTCTGCAGAATCACTGGGCAGAGTCTGCTTTGGAAGAGTGAAGAAGCTGGAATCTGATGTCCTCAGATAACAGAAATAATCAAGAGCCCATTCAAGAAGAATCAGACTGGTATCTGCTGCTGCTGCTTCCTTATTCTTCTGGCTTTTGTTTCATCCAAACCTCCAACATATTGGACAGTGATGCCCACACTTAGGGTGGTTCTCTGCTTCACTTCACTATCCCACATGCCAATCTTTCCTAGATACATCCTCATTGACACACCCAAAACACTCTTGTTTTTAGGTGCCTCTCAAACTCATGCATATCTTAATCTAATCAAATTAATAATTCATATTAATCATTACAGGGGGTCACTTTTCTAGTTTGTTACTGTGTGTTATGTGTAACAGAAAAATAAAAATTCACTTTATCAAAAGTGGACTACATTGTGAATTGTTACTGAGGTAGAATAATGAGGCATGGTAATAGCCATTAATTAAACGTTGTGTATGCAAGCATGTGTATCCTTTACATGTACACTAACAGCTAAAAATCAGGTGCTATTGGGGCCAATAAATCTATGTTGTTTTCCCTCAAAAGACATACAAATTCATTTAGACATAAGATACATTGACATAGGAGGACAATATTGGTACAAACTGTACAGTTATATATCAAACATATAAATGCTTGAAGTAGTGAATAGTATATTGTGGCCTGGAAACGAGAAGATGGCTTTGTAGAGGAAAATGTAATGATTCTGGAACACATATTATCTACACATAAACATATAGGAAACAGGATCAGAGGACAAGAGTGAAAAAGGAATAGAGAAGTAGAGTAGAAGAGGAAATGCTGAAGATGAGAAGGGAGATGGGTTGACAGTGAGCATTATCACCTTTCTACCAGTGTTCCAGAATTTGTGTTTCATGCTTTATAAATATTCCTAATTTAAGAATGGGATACTACTTCAATGTGTCTTTATTTAGCAAGTTGATTTTTCCCAGTTGAAAGTATTAATTGTGTGTGTGTGTGTGTGTGTGTGTGTGTGTGTATGTGTGTGTATATGTGTGTGAGTTTTCTTTTCTGAGTAACCTGCAGATAGGCTTTTCTGATTTTTTAAAGCAGGCTCACAGGTTTAAAAATCAAAGATTAAAAATCTTTTGCTCTTCTTTATGATGAAGAATTCTTTCAAATCTAACAAATTTCTTTTAAAAAATCCTAATGTTTTCATTCAGTTCTTATTACATGAACATGCATTCAGGTAAATAGGTTTTATAAAGTAATCTTGTTTTGTAATGTAATAGCACATTATGTATCCTGCTTTGCTAATGAGAAGATAGAGGTAAAGGAAGACCTTCTCTAAATTATGCAGCAAAAGAGTTGAAAAGACTACCCTAATACCTTTCAATTTTAGATTCTCCAAGATATTCTACTCAAATAAATAAGAGTTTTTAGGTTCATAGCTTTTGTATCATATTGTGTATTTTCAGGGGCAAAGTACTTTTGACTGTTAATTGATCCTATGCTTCATGAGCCTTATGAAGCATGCTGAATGCAAGGTAAATGAAACAATCTGATTTTTAAACTCCTGCACAGTGTCTCTGATGACTGAAGAGAACCAAATGACGGAGGCGCAAACTACAGTTGCCATTAATGTGCTAAAACTGATCAGCGCATTGTAAAGGGACAGAACAGTGATGACAGAAAGGAAAGAGGGGGTTTGTTGTTTATTATTTTTAGAAGCAAATGATATTTAAATGAGATAAAAAGAATGATCGGAATCACATGGCAGTTAAAGAGATTGAGATAACAGAGCAGTTCGTCAAGAAGTTTCCTGAAAAAGCATAGACGCCTTTGTCTGTTATTAATGTTGCAGACAGAAGACATCCTTTGAGGCAATGGTGGAGGCTGTCTGAATATTCTTGTATTAGTTACCTTGAGCATGAGGATATCTGTTGGGAATTCCCTTGTTATTTACCACTATGATAAGAAGTGCTTCTCTTATCTCAGAATAATATCTCTATCATCAGGTACAATCTATCTTCAATAATCCAAAACTCTGATTGACAATTGATAATCTGAAAATACCTTGCATAGCAGTGGAAAGGTAATTTATCAATACCATCTTGGAAACTTATATAACTGGATTTCATTTTTGTTCACTTTATAGTTTTCATTTAGCCATTAGACAAGCTTCCTCTAAATATTGATATTTGTTTTAAATGTCTTTGCTTTTCAATTTAGTAGAGTTACTTTTGCATTAGTTTTCAAGAAACCAATTATTTCATCTCTATAAGTTGTAATTTCAATAAGCTTCTGTTTGTACTTTGCCGTTATGCCTGAGAAAATCCCATGAGATTTTCTTCTTTGCTATTACAAAATAATAATTTTAAAAAGCTATTTGAAAATTTATGCAGAAAATGGATACATTATAGTAATAGAAAATTTGTCAAAGCTCCTGAAAATTTTCTATTTACCCACTCTCCAGAAAGGAAAATCATAACTTGCAGATAATTTAACAAAGTCTTTCAAGGTTAAACATTGGTTGGTATTTCTTTCCATTGATTTTACTAAAATGAAGGTATTTATTTAAAATTTTCTATCAACATTCAGCTGTTTACTCTTGACTTTTGTGTGAACTGTGAACTCATGCACATATTTAAATACCAAGCCTACTTTTACTGTTGTCTTAAAATTGTATTTCTATTAATCTTAAATTACATTTATATTAATTAAAATTGATAACTTATTATTTGATTATTAATCAAAATATAGTTCTATTGATCATAAAATATAATACATTTAAACAAAACTTCTAATTTTCCCCTTATTGTTAATAATTATTATGAAAGCCATAGGCCTGATAGGGCCTTTTATTATGATATCACTAAAAGATTGAATGTATTTAAATAGAATGTGTTATGCAACCAAAATATTAATCAATCATGACAACATTGGTCATAATGCCTTGCCTTTTGATTACCCCAAGACTTATTGATCAATTTTTGATCATTCTAGCTCCTTTCTAAATACAAATGATTTTTTACAGGTTAGTAAAATCTGCAGTCTATTTAGCCTGCAATTTTTTAGAATTTTATCATAGCTGATTTCCTGGCTACATTCTTGACAAATAGGTGCTGCATTCAGCTATTTCACTTTTCTCTGTAGCTTCTTTGTGGATCCTTTGAGATTGGGGTGTAAAGAGAATTTTCATCTTTGAGGTCTCAATTTTCACAGATGGTGTAATTCTATTTTCTCAAGCAACAGTGTCACTGAAAGTGACATGATTCTTCATCATTCTTTGATATTTGTGGTTTTCTTAGATTTCTAGGAAGTGTGATTTTTAAAATACTAGTTACTTTACCATTGCTCCAAAAGTGGAAATTACTTCAGTGGAGCAGAAAGTCAGATTTTCTTATAGTTCATGCTTTAAATTCATTTTGACTCAAAAAGCATTTAGCAATTGTCAAATGATGTGATATATAGTTTCACGGGTTCATACTCCAAAGATGAACAAAATTATCTCAGTTTTGAAGTGATATCCTTGGTCTAGTCCAACAAAAAAATCAGAAAGTGATGGCTCAACTTTTCATGATCACTAAAGTACCTTCACATTCACCATTGCCCTCTTGGAAAATTAGTCATATATTTTGTTTAATTACAAAAAAACGTGAATATGGAACTGATTTTTTTTTGAGTCAGTTGGTCATTGAATGAAAAGAGGAAATCAAAAACATTGTTCTTCAGCAGCACATATACTAAAATTGGAAGGATACAGAGAAGATTAGCATGGTCTGTTTGCAAGGATGTCCCACAAATACGTGAAGCATTCCATATTTTTTAAGCAAAAGCTAAAAGAATTGATAACTAGAAAGCCTTTCCTACAAAACACTCAAAAATTTATATCGCACAGAAGAAACAAAAATGAAAACCAACGCAGGGAAACATTACACTAAAAGTATAATCATTCAAAAGTGAATCAACTCCAATGCAAATATGGAAAATAAACCAAAATGACAGGAAATAAAAATCATCTCTCACAAATATCATTGAATGGGGCTGGAGTGATGGCTCGGCAGTTACACCACTTGCCCAGCATACACAAGCACACTGGTTCAAGCCCCAGCAACCATTGAATGTAAATGGTCTAAACTCATCAATCAAAAGACACTGGTTGGCAGACTGGATTAGAAAACAAGACCCATAAATATGCTGCTTACAAGAGACACACCTCATAGACAAAGACATACATAGGCTGATAGTGAATGTATGGGGGAAAACATCATGCACATAGTTCTTGTAAACAAGCTGGTACTGCAATTCTTATATATTTAAACCGAAATTAATCAAAAGAGAAAAAGAAGGTCATTTTATACTACTCAAGGGAACCATAGAACAACAGGATGGAACATCATAAATATGTATGCTTCAAAAAATGGAGCATTGATAGACATAAAACAAACTCTTCTCAAATTCAAGTACCAAATCAACCACAATACAATTATTCTGGGGGGACTTTAACACACCTCTTTCATCACTGAATAGATTACCTAAACAAAACGAAGTAAAGAAGCTATAGAACTAAACCATATAATTAATACTTTGGACCTAACATACATTTTTAGAATATTTTGCCCATCAACATCTGAATATTCTTTCTTCTCAGCAGCACATGGAATATTCTCTAAAATAGATCATATTCTAGGTACAAAGCAAATATTAGCAAGTTTAAAAAAATAGAGATAATACCATGCATCCTTCAGATCATAATGAAATGAAACTAAAATTTAACAATAAGATAAAAAGTAGAAACTACTCTAACACTTGGAAAGTAAATAGTATACTCTTGAATAGTGAATGGTTAATAGAAGAAATTAGGGAAGAAATTTTAAAAATACCTGGAGATAAATTAAAACAATTATAAATATACCAAAACTCTATGGTAGAGTATGAAGATAGTCTTAAGACTACCTTTTAAGGAATGAGCTTAATGCTCACTCATTAAAAGAATAAAAAGACACAAAATCAATAACCTAACAGTTCAGAGAACAAATAACAAATAGACACCAAATTCAGTAGAAGACTGGAAATAATTAAATCATATCTGAAATGAATGAAATCAAGGAAACAACTAAAAAAATCAAACAAAAAGTTGGGTTTTTGAAAAGATAAATGAAATCAATAAACCATTAGCCACACTCAAGAAGAGAAGAAGAGAAAAATCTCTATCTTTGAAATCATTGAAATCTTTGATGAAAAATGAAACATCATAACAGACACTATTGAAATCCAAAGGATCATCAGAAACTATTTTGAAAACTTATACTCCAATAAGCTAGAAAATCTTGAAGATATGGATGAATTCCTAGAGAAATAAGAACAAGTTAAACCAGGAGGAAACAGAAAACTTAAACAGATCAATTTTTGTGATGTAATACAAGCAGACATCAAAAGTCTTCCAACAGAGAAAAGTCCAGGACCAGATGGATTCTCAGCTGAATTCTACAGAACCTTTAAAGAAGAACTAATACCAATCCTCCTCAAATTATTCCATGAAATAGAAAGTGAGAGAGCTCTACCAAACTCTTTCTATGAAGCCATTATCACCTTGATACCAAAACCTGACAAAGACAAATGAATGAAAGAAAACTTCAGACTAATATCCTTGATGAACATAGATGCAAAGATCCTTTATAAAATATTAGGAAACTCCATGCAGGAGCACATTAAAAAGATAGTACACCATGACCAAGAGGGTTTCATCCCAGGGATGCAGGGCTGATTCAGTATTCAGAAGTCAATAAATGTAATTCACCACATAATTAGATTTCAAAACAAGAATCATATGATTATTTCAATAGATGCAGAAAAAGAATTTGACAAGTTACAACACCCATTCATCTTTAGAACACTGGAAAAAATAGGAATAGAAACAACTTTTGTCAATTTATGACAAACCTAAGGCCAACATTTTTCTGAATGGAGAAAAATTGAAAGCATTGCCTCTGAAAATAGGAACTATGCAAGGATATCTATCCACTTTCACCACCGCTACTCAACATTTTCCTTGAAACTCTGGAAAGAGCATTTAGGCAACAGAAAGAAATGAAAGAGATACAAATAGGGAAAGAAGAGCTCATGATGACATGTTTTTATATTTAGAAGATCCATAAAACTCCACCAGAAGACTTCTAGAGCTCATAAATGAATTCAGAAATGTAGCAGGATACAAAATGAGCATACACAATCAATTGCATTCCTTTATTCCAATGATGAACATACTGAGAAATAAATTAGGAAAATTACTCCATTCACAATAGCTTAAATAAATAAAATACTTGGGAATCAATATAACAGAAAAGGCGAAGGACCTCTATAACAAAAATAATAGAACACTAAAGAAAGATATCGAAGAACTCAGAAGATGGAAAGGCCTCCTGTGTTCTTAGATAGAGAGAATTAATAAAATCAAAATGGCCATATTACCTAAAGTGCTATAAAGATTCAATGCAATACCCATCAAAATTCCAATGACCTTCTTCACAGAATAAGAAAAAGCAGTCATGAAATTCATTTGAAAAAATAAGAGACCCGAAATAGCCAAAGCAATACTTAGCAAGAAAAGAGAAGTTGGAGGAAATCATAATACCTCAAATTATACTACAGAGCTATAATATCAAAAACAGCATAGTACTGGTATCAAAACAGATGTGAAGGTAAGTGGAATAAAATAGAAGTCATAAAGACAAATTTACATAAATAGTTACCTCACACTGGACAAAGGAGCCAAAAACTTAAACTGGAGTAAAGGTAGTCTTTAACAAATGGTGCTGGGAAAACTGTAAATCCGTATGGAATGAAATGAATCTCAATCTCTAACTTTCACCCTGCAGAAAACTCAACTCAAAGTGTATAAAAGACATAGTAATTAGATCAGAAACCCTGCACCTACTAGAAGAACAGGTAGGCCCAACACTCCAACAACATGGGCTGAAGAATTGACTTCCTAAATAAGAACCCTAAAGGGCAAGAAGTTAAAGATCAATAATGGGATGTCATCAAATTAAATTGTTTCCTCACAGCAAAGGATACAATTAAGAGTGTGAAGAAAAAACTTACAGAATGGGAAAAGAAATCTTTGCCACCTGCACCTCAGACAGGGCATTAATATCCAGGATATGTGAAGAACTTAAAAAACTTAACATAAAAAAAATACCCCAAACAATAAATGGGCTAAAGAACCAAACAAACACTTCTCAAATGAAGAAATACAAATGGTCAATAAATACATCAAAAATGCTCAACATATCTAGCAATTAGATAAATGCAAATTAAAACTATGCTGAGATTTCACCTCACTCCAGTTAGAATGACAATAATCAAGAATACAAAGAAGAAAAGTTGATGGGGATGTGGGCAAAAAGGTAAACTTATACTTTGTTGGTGGGACTGCAAACTGGTACAAACCACTCTGGAAAGCAGCCTAGAGATTCTTCAAAAAGTACTTGGAACCAATCCACCGTTGGACCCAGCTATTCCATTCCTTGGTATATATCCAAAGGACCTAAAAGCAGCATACAACAGGGATACAGCCCTTCAATGTTCTTAGCAGCTCAATTCACAATAACTAAGCTTATCTTTATTACTAGAGCTCTATAGTGTAGTTTTAGATCTGGTGTAGCAAAACCGTCTGTTTCTTCTTTCTTGGTTAGTGATGTTTTGACTATTCTGGGTTTCTTATTGTTCCAAGTGAATTTGAGAATTACCTTTTCTATATCTGTAAAGAATGACATTGGTATCTTAATGGGGATTGCATTGAATCTATATAGTGCTTTTGGCAGAATGGCCATTTTTATTATATTGATTCTGTCTAACCAAGAGCATGAAACATCTTTCCATCTTCTTAGGTCATCTTGGATTTCATTCTTCAATGACCAATAATTTTCGAAGGTGCCCTTCAACTGATAAATGGATAAAGAAATTTTGACACATGTACACAATGGAGTGTTACTCAGCTGCAAGGATGAATGGCATTATGTTATTTGCTGGCAAATGGATGAAACTGGAGGATAACATGCTAATTGAATTAAGTCAGTCTGGAAAAAAACTAAAGGTAGAATGTTCTCTCTGATATGTGGAAGCTAACACAAAATAAGCAAAAAAAAAAAAAACAGGAATAGTAAAATGAGAAGGAAAAGGTGGAAGAATGAATGCAATTGGGAAAATTAATGGAAGTATTCAGACTTAACTTGCTCATGTCCAAATATGAATATAACAGTGAATCTCATCAATATATAATTCACTGAGTCACTAAAAAATGGAGGAAAAAAGCCATTTAGTAAACAACAGAAAGGCCAGTAGAAGGGAGCAAAAGGAGATGAGTTGGGATATTGGCGACTGAATTACAAAAAAACTATCCTGCATATCTTTACAAAAATGTAAATCTTTACTCCTACTATCAAATAAATCTAAAAACAACAAAGAGTGATAGGGAAGAGAAGGGCAAATGTTGTAATTGAGTTAAATCCTGGTACACTCCAATCATTTATGCCACTGTATATACTATTGTCATATATATGAAATATAGTCTTCATATGTGTGAGAATTGTGTCACTATATTTGGGTATTATAGGAAAGAACATATGACCCAGAAAGATTGGCAAAGGACTGGGAGATGCGAAGAGGGTGGGGTCCTAGGGGAATATTGACCAGTTTGTATGGCTGTATTGTATGCATCTATGAATATGTAACAAAAAATCCCATCATTATGTACAACTATAACTAAAGCACCAATATAACAATAAGTTAAAAAAATTAAAATCTGTTCAGCTTTTTCAAAAATACTTTGAACAAGTTCCAGAAATTTGTGACATTAGCTAGTTTGGTAACCACCAAATTCTTAGAATGAATTTAGTAACCAATTGTCAGGTTTATTCTAGAGAGGAATGAGAAGTTATTTTGTTAGAAGAATAGAATAATATTGGCTGTTTGAGTTATTAATGGATCTCAATGTGAGAGTGACAGCAGAGAAATAAAGATGGTGTCTATCAACATTTTGAATAATTCATAATTTAATATGGAAATTGCATTATGAAAATTTATTTAAAATGAACAAGGGATGACAGTAAGAGAGGAGAAGGGGAAATGTTGGAACTGAGTTAAAGGAAGGTACACTCCAAGTATTTATTGGTATGTCATTGTAAATACTATTGTCATGTATATAAATAATGTTCTTCATAGGTATAAGAATTATGTTACTATAGTTATGTGTATTAGGAAAAATATATGACCCAGAAAGAGAGGCAAGGGACCAGGGGGATGTAAGGAAGAAATTAGGGGGGTCCTGGGGGGATATTTTCCAAATTATATTGCTGTATTGTGTGCATCTATGAATATGTGACAACAAATCCCATCATTATGCACAGCTATACTCCACCAATAAAAAATATTTTAAAAAACATTGTTCAGCTAGCAATATGCTTACATTTTATCTATTATTCAGTTGTGGGTACTTGAACATAATCATTATTCAAAGTAAATTTCTTTAATTATTTTGTTCAGAAGTTAATAAATATCTAAAAATGTTGTGAATGATTATGACCAAAAATATTTCACTTTCATAAAACAAAATCATGACAATACATCTATATCATTTACTCTTACGTGTCTCCAGTGTGCTGAATCCAATTTGGAGATAACTCAGCCTTGATAATTTCATAAGCTAATTCCTTATAACAAAGTTTTGTCTATTTATGCAGATACAGATATATAGACCTCCATTAGATATGTAAAGTATATATATATACACATAAATTTATATATAAGTATATATAATAAACATCTATATCCTGTTATATAGATAGGTCTATACACATGTAAATCATGTGTACTATTATTAATTTCTATGTAATTAGATATTTTAAAGATAAATAAATTATATATACGTTTCATTAGTAGACATATAGCTTAAACAATTATTGGTTCTATTTCTTGGGAGAGTTTAGACTAATATAAAATCACTTCCTTTTGAATCTGATCTTCAGTAGTTTAGTTGGAATTCAATTGGATAAAACTAAATCCAAACTCTTCTCTCTTCCTACATCCATTAATGCATCATTCAGCTTCAGGTTTCCTGCAGTATAAAATGGAAAAGTTTCAGGAGAAGGATTAAAGATGCACTACATTCTCAGGGGTAGTTCTGATCCCTCATCCATGGTCCAAAATAGTTTCAGTTATCATCATAACATTATTGTTAATGTTAAGCATGTAAACAACAAAGATACATACATTTTTATTTTTTAAATTTTTATACATTTATTAAGATGGCTATATAAACATTTTAAAAGTTATGAATTGGTAATAGACAGTTGATTCTCATTATCTTGTTATAACGTATTTGTCATCCCCAAATGTGTACTGAGGTCTTTTTTTTTTTAATTTGATCATGTGGAAGACATGCATCAGTAAGTGGAGAGTGGCAAAAAATACTGAATCTCCCAAAGCACACATTCCTACCTAAAATCAAAGTAAGATATATACTGACTTCTCTTTCCTGCGCTCATATTACAAATAAGTGTTTTTATTTTAATCTATGTGATGTTATGCTTTTCAAGTTTTGTGTTTTGTGTTGATGGTTTCACTTTTTACAGTGACCCTCATTCATAATTCTGACATGCTTTCTAGTGTTTCAAAGCACAAGAAGACTGGAATGTGCCTTTTGGAGTATGTAGGTATGCCTACATAAGTTTCATTCAGATGTTAATTATAATGCTACTGACCATAAATTTTATGTTACTGAATCAACAATGTCAATTAAATGAATTGCCCTTAAACAGAAATTCATATAAAGTCAGGTTATATGTTGATCAGTTGATAAATATATTGTTAACATGTTAACATAGGCTCATAAATACCTAATCCTAAATTCTCCATGGAAGCAATCATTCTGTATTTCTAATTCAGCATCCCTGGTGACTTTATACAGCATAAGTACCGTGAATAAAAGTAGTTGTTTGAATACGGTAGGAAAAAAGAAGAGAAAGCTTGCTAATTTTTTTCTAGGCTCGCATTGTTTCTATTTATGTTTGTTAGCTTCACTCAATTCTAGGCTACATTTTCCTCAACTGTTTAATAAAAATGATAATTTCAAGATGCTATTTTTCAAAAATTGTTTTAAATAAAATAATATGTACAAAGTTAGTTTGTAAACTTAAATGCAGTAGCAAAAGCAGTAAGAATAAGTTATTTATGGGGCATAAAATATGCTACATATTTTATAATTGTTTTTGTTTGCCAATGTTTAATAAGAATAGTCAATTCCTTCTTGATTTAATGAGAAGACAAATCAGAATATTAAGTGTTTAAAGCAGTTTATCTGAAATTTAAATTTCATTTAACTCTTCTCTGTTT
>PVKS010023612.1:0-32181 GCA_004027875.1 Aplodontia rufa | reverse complement strand
CACCATCCAAGCCCCAGGAGACAGCTCTCTCTGGCTTTTTAGAGCAGCCTAGGATAAGTGCACTAGGAAATCACCACAGGCTTCAGTCTCATCCAGGAAAAGAAGGCCTAGGTCAGCCCCAGACTCCACCCTTCTTAGGAGGTCTTCAGTTTTTGGAAGAAGGTGGAGCAATTCCCTGCCCTGTCCACTCCTCCTAGCCAGGAGGAGCACGTCTTTTGACTCAAGAGACAGTGTATGCCTCTCCCAGCAGAGGGAGAATAGAAATCAGCCAGGCTCCCTGCTCATTAAGCCCTCTGGCTACAGCTCCCCTGAGCAGCCGGCAAACTTCAGGGCTTTCCAGAATCAATCCTCCTCATTGGAAGCCCCTCTTAGAAATCCCAGGAATCTGAAGACACCCCAGTCCACTTTGTGAGATCACATAACCACAGACTGAGTGATATCATAACCCGGAAGCAAAGTGAACTTCTCCTCCCAAAGGTCCCAGAGACTCCCTTACTGGTTTTAGTTCAAGGTTTCATTAAGAAACTCAACTTCATAAAGGGCCAGAGACACTCTTAATATCTATAGTTCCAAATGTGCCTAGGTTCACCTGGCAAATAAGAGAGAAGAATCTCCTCAGACATGAGGAATCAAACTCGAAGAGGTTCACATCAATCCCTGATCCCCTGGGATCAGGTTGACAATCTAGAACAATATATCAATGAGCTGATAACAAAAAGGAACGACTTAAAAGAAAAGATAATGAAGGGAATAAATGAGAAAACTCAAGAATTAAAAGACTTGATTATTAAAGAAATAGATTCTCTCAAAAAGGAAGTTACAGATCTCAAATCTGCAGTCAATGACATGAGAGGGACCATGCAAGAATTCAATAATAGACAAACTTCAGTAGAAAATAGAACCTCTGCTATTGAAGAAAGAACTTCCAATAATGAAGACAGGTTGATCAAGCTAGAGCTCACCGACACCAAAAAAAAAAAAAACAATTAAGAGATCATGGCCAGTATTTCAAGAATGTCTGGGATGAAATGAGAAGGAAAAATCTGACAGTAATTGGAATACAGGAAGAAATTGAGACACACACCAATGGTATGAGGAATATTCTCAAAGAGAACATGAAAGAAAACTTTTCCCACATAAAAATAAAATCTGACATGCTCATCCAAGAAGCTTACAGGACACCCGATAGGCCTAATCAAGAGAGAAACTCACCAAGACACATCATATTCAAAATGTACAACACGGACACCAAGGAAACTATATTAAAAGCAGCAAGGGAGAAACGCCAAATCACATTCAGAGGCAAGCCAATAAGAATTGTCTCTGACTTTTCAACCCAAACGCTGGAAGCAAGAAGGTCTTGGAATAATAGCTTTCAACGTCTAAATGACCACAACATGCAGCCTAGAATTCTATACCCAGCAAAACTCAGCTTCAAATTTGATGGAGAAATAAAAACTTTCCATAATAAAACAAAACTGGCAGAATTTGTCAACAGAAAACCTGCCCTACAAAGAATTCTCAAGGAAATACTCCAGACAGAAGACCAAGCACTAGATACCTATAATCCACAAACTGAAGAAATTCAGTGAAAGTATCACCAAGCAATAACTAACCAAGGCAACCACAGAACTAGCTAAATAAGACACAATGACTACAAATCAATTACACACTTCTATATTAACACTGAATGTGAATGGTCTAAATGCACCAATCAAAAGACACAGACTTGCAGACCAGATCAAAAACCAAAATCCAACCATATGCTGCTTACAAGAAACTCACCTAACAGGCAAAGACATCCACAGATTAAGGGTGAAAGGATGGAAAAAAATCTACCATGCTTACAGCCCAAGAAAACAAGCCGGTGTCGCTATACTTATATCCGACAAAGTAAATTTCAAACATAAATCAATCAAAAGAGATAAAGAAGGCCACTACTTAATACTAAAAGGAACCCTTCAACAGGAAGAAATAACCATAGTTAATATTTACTCTCCAAACAACAATGCACCCAACTAAGTGAATAAATTACTTCATGACATCAAACCACTCGTGGATCACAACACAATAATACTGGGAGACTTCAACACTCCATTGTCACCATTAGACAGATCATCAAAATAAAAAATCAATAAAGAAATCGCCAGCCTAAATAACTCCATAAACCAAATGGACTTAATAGATATATAGAATTTTCCATCCCAAGTTAGTGGAATACACCTTCTTCTCTGCAGCACATGGCTCCTTTTTCCAAAGTAGACCATATTCTGGTTCATAAAGATAATCTCAGCAAATATAAGAAAGTAGACATCATCCTGTGTGTCCTTTCAGACCACAATGCTATGACCCTAGTGATCAACAGCAATAATCATAACAGAAATCACACATATTCATGGAGGTTGAATAATACCCTATTAAATGAAGAATGGATCCAAGAAGACATGAGAGAATTAATCCAAAAATTCTTGGAAGAGAACAAAAATGAAGACACAACATATTGAAACCTCTGGGACAGTATGAAAGCTTTCCTAAGGGGAAAATTCATACCACTGAGTGCCCACATTAAAAATGAAGAGAGATCACAAATAAATAAGCTTATGCTTTATCTCAAAGCCCTTCAAAAGGAAGAACAATCTAACCCCAAAGCCAGCAGAAGACAGGAAATAATCAAGATCAGAGCTGAAATCAATGAAATTGAAAACAAAAAAACAATAAAAAGAATTGATGAAACAAAGAGCAGGTACTTTGAAAAAATAAACAAGATAGATAGGCCCCTGGCGAATCTAACCGAAAGAAGGAGAGGAATGAAGCAAATCAATAAAATCTCCAATGAAAAAAGAGTGAATACCACCGACCCCATGGAAATCCAACAAATTATAAAATCATATTTTGAAAACCTATACTCCTCCAAATTTGATAACTTGGAAGAAATGGATAAATTTCTTGACACATACAACATTCCTAAATTGAAACAGGAGGATATTGAATTCCTAAATAGCCCAATCACAGGCACTGAAATCCAGATTGCAATTAAAAGTCTACCAAAGAAGAAAAGCCCAGGACCTGATAGCTTCTCCACTGATTTTTACCACACTTTTGAGGAGGAACAGACACCTCTCCTTATTAAGTTATTTCAAGAAATTGAAAAGGAGGGAATGCTCCCATCCAGTTTTTATGAAGCAACCATAACTCTGATACCAAAACCTGACAAGGATACATCAAGAAAAGAAAACTACAGACCAATATCCCTAATGAACTTGGATGCAAAAATCCTTAATAAAGTGCTAGCAAACCATATTCAAAAACTTATTAAGGAAATAATCCATCATGACCAAGTGGACTTCATCCCAGGAATGCTGGACCAGTTCAACATATGCAAAACAATTAACGTAATCCACCACTTAAACAGAATTAAGGACAAAAACCATATGATCATCTCATTGGATGCAGAAAAGGCCTTTGATAAAATCCAGCACCCTTTTATGTTCAAAACTCTAGAAAGGATGGGGTTCAAAGGACCATTTCTGAACTTCATCAAGGCTATATATGCTAAACCCTCAGCTAGTATAATACTAAATGGAGAAAAGCTGAAAGCATTTCCACTACAGTCGGGAACAAGACAAGGATGTCCACTCTCACTTCTTTTATTCAATATTGTTCTTGAGACCCTAGCTGGAGCAATTAGGCAAGAGAAAGAAATCAAAGGGATAAAAATAGGAAGAGAGGAAGTCAAACTCTTTCTTTTTGCTGATGACATGATCCTGTATCTGGAAGATCCAAAAAACTCCATCAGTAAACTGCTTGAACTTATAAATAGATTTAGCAAAGTGGCAGGAAACAAGATCAACATGCATAAATCAATAGCTTTCCTGTACACTAATAATAATAGGACTGAAGAAGAAATCAAGAAATCAGTCCCTTTTAAAATAGCTTCGAAAAAAATAAAATACTTGGGAATTAACCTTACAAGGGAAATCAAAGATCTCTTCAACGAAGACTATCGGTCATTGAAGAATGAAATCCAAGGTGATCTAAGAAGATGTAAAGATGTCCCAAGCTCTTGGTTAGGCAGAATTAATATAATAAAAATGGCCATTCTACTGAAAGCTTTATATAGATTTAATATTATCCCTATAAAGATATCTATGTCATTCTTCACAGACATAGAAAAAGCAATTGCCTAGAATTGCCAAAACACTACTAAACAAGAAAGATGAAACAGGTGGTTTTGCCATACCAGATTTAAAAGTATACTATAGAGCCGTAGTAACAAAGACAGCATGGTACTGGTATCAAGATAGGAAAGAAGACCAATGGAATAGAATAGAAAACCCTGAAACAAACCCTCAAATCTTTAAACATCTGATTTTTGACAAAGGGGGGGGCGAATATTACATGGAGGAATGACAGTCTCTTCAACAAATGGTGCTGGACAAACTGGTCAGCCACTTGCAAAAAGTTGAAATTAGACCCGTATCTTTCTCCTTGCATGAGAATCAAATCAAAATGGATCAAGGAGCTAGGAATTAAACCAGCTAACTTGCAATTGATAGAAGACAAATTAGGTCCAACACTTCAGCATTTGGAAGTAGACAAAGACTTTCTCAACATGTCTCCAAAAGTGAAGGAAGTAAAGTAAAAAATCAGTGAATGGAATGCCATAAAGCTAAAAAGCTTTTGTACTGCCAAGAAAACAATCGTAAGAGTCAAGAGGTTTCCTACAGAAATGGAGAGAATCATGGGTTATGATTCCTCTGACAGGGGTCTCATACCCAGAATCTACAAAATCCTCAGAAATCTCAACTACAAAAACACTAACAGCCCAATTAATAAATGGGCCAAAGAGCTAAATAGAAACTTCTCATCAGAGGACATTGATCAAGCCAATGAATACAGGAGAAAGTGCTCTAAATCACTAGTAATCAGAGAAATGCAAATGAAAACCAATTGAGATATCACCTCATGCCAGTCAGAATGGCAAAGATGAAGAAAATAAACAATAATAGATGCTGGAGGGGCTGTGGAGAGATAGGCACACTAACACACTGTTGGTGGAGCTGCAGACTGGTACAGCCCCTCTGGAAAGCAGTGTGGAGAATCCTCAAAAAACTAGGGATGAGCCTACCATACAACCCTGCTATTCCACTCCTGTGAATCTTTTCAGAGGGTTTAGAATCAGCACATTATAGTGACACAGCAATATATATGTTCATAGCATAGCAATTTACTATTGCTAGACTATGGAAACAACCCAGATGTCCCTCATTAGATTAATGGATCCAAAAACTGTGGTACATATATACCATGGAATTTTACACAGCAATTAAAAACAATGATATTGCAGCCTTTGAAGGTAAACGGATGGCTATGGAAGAAATTATGCTTAGTAAAATCAGCTTAACCCAGAGAACCAAGGGTCAAATGTCTCCACTCATCTGTGGAGGTTAAAACTAGACCCTGGCCATTCAGAAAGGTGGTCTATTATCATGTGTTAAATCCAGATAAGGTGTAATGCTATCAGCCTAATACTTTTTTAGAGATATTGTGGGTAAGGGAAGGGAGAGATACTGGTGGGAAATTGGGGGGGCACACCTGGGGGTAAATCTCGTATCCAGAAACTGTACACATTTTATATTATTTTGTTAAAAATTTATATGGTTGTTCAAAAATTAAAATAAAAAAATTAATAAAATAAAATAAACTATAGGAAAAAAAATAATTTACCAAATCACAGTAGCAAAATTCTCCATGACAGAATTTGTGGCCAGGCCTTTTGCAAAGTGAGCATTCTTCCAATTTTCTCCACCTGCTGGGAGTCATAGATCGCACTGAGTGAACCCTTGCACTAGGTCTTCCAGACATGATCCTGGCCTGCCTTTATGATCTCATTTCTGAAAGCTACACCCTGCTTCCCAACCCCAGCTCACCCCTGTACATTCTACAATGGTCTCTTCTGCTGATCCTTCTGCTGGGAAAGTCTTCACCCTCCTCTTCTGTCAAGGCTCAGCTGACACCTCCAGGACAGGTCTCCCCTGATGCCCCATATTCTCTCCTTTCCCCTCCTCTCCAAAGATCTATTTTTCTTTACGCTGCCTCTAAACCTTTTGCATAAGGTTCTGAAGCCATGGTGGGGACTGGAGCAAGGGTTATGAGGCACTTAACTGCAAGCAGGAATTTACATTTAAAGAGGTGTAAAACAGAGTCACAGAGCAGGTCTCCAGATTATGCAGGGCCCCAGGCCTCTGACCCCAAGCCAGCAGATATGCTAAGGACCTCTACTGCAGGAGCTGACCTTACCAGACCAGCCACTGCAAATGGATCTCCAGGCCACATGGGCCCCCAGGCTTCTGGTCCCTGTCCAACAGACACACCCAGGACACCCTCCCCTGAGGACCCTGTCCAGTGTGCTGAACTGCCCAGCCCAATCACAGAGCAGATTCCATATTGACACCCTGGAGCCATGATCCAAAAGGTACACCAAAACTAATCTCCAGGCAGAAGCAGCATTCTGGAAGGTGGTCATCAGAGGGGTGGTGTCTAATGCGACACTTTGACCTGCAAGGAGAAACCACCTGGAAACCTGCCACTGAACCTCAATTCTAAGATCCAGAAGAAGTTCATAAAAAATGAGGAATAACACAAGAAAAGGTTCACCTCAAACCCACAACTCCCATACCAAGGAACACAGTGAAAGGGAGCAGGATGAAAACCTAGAAAAAAAATGTCGAAGACCTGGTTACTAAAAGGAACAATGAACTAAAATAAGATTTAATGAAAAGACTAAGTGATAAAACTCAAGAGATGAAAAACTATTATCAAAGATATAGATATACGGAAAAAGGAAGGAATGGAGCTAAAAATCTTCAATCACATCAGAGGAATATGGAAGAATTTCATAATAGACTAACTTCTATAGAATACACAATCTAAGCTATTGAAGGAAGAACTTCCAACAATGAGTATAAGCTGAGTAAGCTTGAGTGTATGGATAATAAAAAAGAAAAAAAAAACTCATGGAGAATGAGTGGAATTTTCAAAACATCTGGGAAGAAATCAGAAGACACAATCTAAGAGTAATTGGGATACAAGAAGAAATCGAAAAGCAAATGAATAGCATAAAGAACATTCTAAATGAAACAGTTAAAGAAAAATTTCCCCACATTAGAATAGAGTCATCCAGGAAGAATATCGGACACCTAATAAGCCTAATCAAATGAGAAGCTCTCCGGGACACATCATATTCAAAATGTGCAATAGGGAAACACAGTAAAGAATATTAAAAGCTTCAAGAGAGAAATGCCAAATCACATTCAGAAATAAACCAATAAGGATCATGTCTGAATTTTCAGCTCAGAGCCTAGAAGCAACAAAATCCTGGAAGGAGATATTTCAATCCCTGAATGACCACAACCTGTAGCCAAGAATGCTATACCCAGGAAAATTCAGTATAAAATTTGAAGAGGAAATAAAAACATTTCATGATAAGATCAAACTTCCAGGATTCATGAACAGAAAACCAGCATTACAAAGAATTCTCAAGGATAAACCTCAGATAGAAGAACAAGCAAACAATCCTCAAAATCCCCAGAGGAAATTCAATAAAAGTACATACTTTCAACGGACAACCAAGACAACACAGAACTCACTGATAAAACATGATTACTATGAACCACAACCAAATAACTATCATAACATTGAATATGAATGGTCTAAATGCACTAATTAAGAGACACAGACTAGCAGATTGAATCAAAAAGCAAAATCCAATGCTGTGCTGCTTATAGGTAACCCATCTTATAGCCAAACACATCCACATATTGAAAGTTAAAAGATGGAAAAATCTACCAGGGTTAAAGCCCAGTAAAGCAAGATGGTATCATAATTCTTATATCTGATGAAGTAGATTTCAAGCATAAACTAATCATAACAGATAAACAAGGTCACTAAATACATCAGGAAGATATAATCATATTAAATCTCTATGCTCCAAACACCAGTGCTACAAAGTGTGTGGAAAAATACTCCAGGACATAAAACTATTTATGGACCCCAAACATGATAATATAGGGAGATTTTAATACTCTTTTATCACCAATAGACAGATCATCAAAGCAAAAAAAAGTGAAGATATCTCCATCATAAACAACTCCATTAATCAAATGGACTTAACAGATATCTATAGAATATTCAACTCCAATTTGACCAGGTTTACCTTCTTCTCAGCAGCACACGGATCTTCTCCAAAATAGATCATATTCTAGTTCACAAAGGAAATCTCAGCAAATATTTAAAAAGTACAGATTATCCCATGTATCCTATCAGATCATGACACCATAATTCTAGCAATTAACAGCAAAAATTTAACAGAAGATACATATATTCATGGAGATTGAATAATACCCTATTAAATGAAGAATGGAATCAAGAAGACATGAGAGCAGAAATCAAGAAATTCCACAAGGGCTGGAGTGGTGGCTCAGCAGTTATGGTGCTTGCCTGGCCTATGCAAGTATGTGAGTTCAAACTCCAGCACCACATATACAACGAAGTCTCAGAGCACCAAAATCCACATGAAAAATTAAATAAAATTGATCTTTCTTTCTCTCTCTCTGTCTGTCTCTATCACTCACTGTCCCTCTCTCTTTAAAAGAAAGAAAGAAGGAAAATGAAGCCATAACATATAGAAACTTCTGGGACAGCATGAAAGCATTCTTAAGGGGAAAATTCATAGCACTGAGTGCCTATATTAAAAAATAGTAGAGATCACAAATAAATAAGCTTATGCTTTACCTCAAATCCCTACAAAATGAAGAGCAATCTAACCCCAGACCCAGCAGAAGGCACCAAATAATCAGGATCAAAGCTAAAATCAATGAAATTGAGAACAACAATAATAACAAGACAATAAAAAGAATGAATGATATAACTAATTCTTCAAAAAAATAAATAAAATTGACAGACCACTAGCTAATTGCACTAAAAGAAGGAAATGATGCAAATCAACAAAATCATCAAGAAGAAGGGAGCAACCACTACTGACCCATGGAAATCAAACAGATTATCAGAACCTATTTTGAAAAAACTATATTCCTCTAAATTAGATAATCTGGACAAATTTCTAGACACATTCAACATCCCCAAATTAACACAAGATGATATTGAAAGACTAAACAACCCAATAACAGGCACTGAAATCTGTATGGTAATTAAAAGCCTTCCAAAGAAGAAAAGCCAGGACTGAATAGATTCCCCACTAAGTTTTACCATACCTATGAGGAAAAGCTAATACCTCTCCTTATCAAGCCATTCCAAAAAATTGAAAAGGAGGGAACTCTCCCAAACACATTTTATGAGGCAACCATAACTCTGATATGAAAACCCAACAAAAACACCACACAAAAAAGAAAAATACAACCAATATCTCTGATGAATATGAAATTAAAAATCCATAATAAATTTCTAGCAAATTTCATTCAAAAACATATCAAGAAGATTCATCATGATCAAGTGGGCTTCATTCTAGGGATGCAACACTGGTTCAATATATGCAAATTAATAAATGTGATTCATCACTTAAACAGAATTAAGGACAAAAACCATACGATCATCTTAATAGATGCAGAAAATGCCTTCCATAAAATCCAGCACCTGTTTATGCTCAAAGCTCTGGAAAAGATAGAAATCAAAAAAACTTATCTTAACTATGAAAAGGCCATACATGACAAAACCTTAGCTAGTATAATATTAAATGGAGAAAAATTGGAAGCATTTCCACTAAACTCAGGAACAAGACAATGCTGCCCACTTTGACCACTTTTATTCAATATAGTCCATAAGACCCTAGTCAGAGCAATCAGGCAATACAGGGAAATCAAGGGATAAGAATAGGAATAGAGGAAGTCAAACTATCCCTTTTCGCTTGTGACATGATCCTATATCTGGAAGATCCAAAAAGCTCCATCAGAAAATTGCTTGAACTTACAAACAAATTTAGCAAAGTGGCAGACTGTAATAAAATCAACACCCATAAATCAATAGCTTTCTTACATGCTAATAATAATAGGGCAGATGAAGAAATCAGGAAATCAATCCCCTTCACAATATTCTCTAAAAGAACAAAATACTTGGGAATTAATCTAACAAGGGGAGTAAAAGGCCTCTACAATGAAAATTATCAAACATTGAAGAAAGAAATTGAAGAAAACCTGAGAAGATGAAAAGGCATTCCATGCTCTTCATTAGGCAGAACTAATACAATAAAAATGGCCATTCTGCCAAAAGTGCTGTATAGATTCAATGTAATCCCCACCAAGTTACCAATGTCATTCTTTACAGGTATAGGAAAAGCAATTCTCAAATTTATTTAGAACAAGAAACCCAGAATAGCCAAAACATTACTAAGCAAGAAAAACAAAATGGTGGATTCATAATACCTGATCTAAAACTATACTATAGAGCCATAGTAACAAAAACAGCATGGTACTAGTATCAAAATAGAAGTGAAGACCAATGGAATAGAATAGAAGACTCTGACACAAACACACAAATCTTTAAACATCTGATATTTGACAAAAGGTATCAAAATATTACATAGAAGAATGACAGCCTATTCAACAAATGGTGCTGGACAAACTGGACAGGCATTTTCAGGAAGTTGAAATCAGATCAGTATCTCTCATCTTGCATAAAAATCAAATCAAAATGGATCAAGGAACTAGGAATTAAACCAGCTACCATACAACTGCTAGAAGAAAAGTTAGGACCAACACTCCAGCATTTGGGAGTAGGCAAAGACCTTCTCAACAAGACTCCTAAAACCAACGAATTAAAGTCAAAAGTCAATGAAAAAGTTGCCATTAAACTAAAAAGCTTCTGCATAGCCAAGTAATTGGTCAAAATTGTCAAGAAACATCCTACAGAATGGAAGAGAATCATCACCTGTGATCCCTCTGACAGGGGACTAATATCCAAAATTTACAAAGAACTCAAAAAACTTAATACCAAAATCACAAACAATCCAATCAATAAATGTGCCAAAGAGCTAAATAGAAACTTCTTGGCACTGACTCAGCTAGATGCTTCGCTGTTGCAGGAGGCCACCCTGGGCCACTTTGATAGCCATCAGCACCTCTCAATCCTCATGGAACATTCTGGAAGTTTGAGAGCAGCTGGCTGAGCAGGCTCCAAGAGCCCAGTGCTCAGACTGTGGTACCATTGGAAGCTGGGATGATCTAAAGACATAAAGATGGCTGAAAATGTTGGTAAAGAAGAAATAAATGACAACCACAGTTTTTATTAGCTCATCTCTTATTGCATTTTTATTGATGGACACTAAAGAATGCATTGCGTCAGCAGAAGAAATATTTCTAACCAAAATTGAGAAGTTTATTAACTTTCACCAAAATGGTTTTTGGTTTTGTTTGCTGCTCTCCATGGGCCTGAAGAACTCCGGCTTATAGAACTGGCTGCACTCCAGCAGGAAGGCCTAAACTCCTGTTTGGTTTGCTGGTCTTACTTCCTGTCCTGTGGCCACAGTCCTGATGTTGGCTGGAAGTCTTGAACCACAGCCTATGGCTGGCATCCCCTGGGTTCCAGGTCCTGGCACTGTGATTTATAGACTTCTCACATTTGAATTTAGTTTGGAACCAATCATTTCAACTGAGATTTTGCTTCTTATTTGATGCCAGTAGGAAAACGGGGTTTCCAAATTCTTCAGTGACTGGAATTGTTCATCTGGCTCTACTTTTAAACTCTTTAAAGCAAAACCAAACATCACAACATCCAAAATCTCTGCTCCTGAATTCATCTTCCACCACAGGGCCAAACATCCCCACCCTAATGAAGTTGTTTTGCCAGTATCTAGGTTTTACTTGGATCTATTTTGCCTAAGCTGTTGGATCACTTAACTTTATAGCTAGAAAATGTCTTCCTTTCCTTAAAGATGCCTACTATTTTTGAAGTTCTCCTTTATTGCTTGTTTCCATAAACATTCATAGTCAATTTGTACAATTAAAATCCACTAACCAAATAAGGCAAAGTGTCCAAGTACAGTATGGCAACTGTGGTCTTATAATTTCTGGACCTATATACTTTATTTTCTCTCAAAGAAATCTAAGTTGAAAACAATCCCAACTGCTTTTTCCAATGTGATGAATGCCAAAATTAACTTCAAACACAGACCAAAACTGGAAGAAGAAATGGAAGAGTTCAAGGAAGATGCAACACCCACATTTATCTCAAGACTTCAAAAAAAACCCAGCTGTCCCTTGAAATTTAATCATGGAATAAATGCCCTCAAACATTCATAAAAAGTATAGAAGTGAAAATGCTGTTATTCCTTCCTGGCATAAATCAGTGTATGAAGGTAAGTGGGGTTCATGGCCCTAGTCCACAACTCCCTAGAGAGAGTGTGATTACAAATAATGAAATGAATTTTCATATGTGCCTTGCGAAGTTAGTAAGATTTCTCTTTGGATAATTTGAAAAACCACATGACGATAGCCGTTACTTTATTATCTTACATAAACCTGTTGTAATGGCTTGCTAGGGCTAACACACTCATACACAGTACCACAGACTGGCCTGCTTAAATAGTAGAAATTTATCATCCTACAGTTTTCAAGGCTACAAAACAAATACCATGGTGTTGGCAAGTTGATTTCTTCTGAAGGCTCTAAGGGAATGATCTGCTCCAGGCCCTTTTCCTTGCCTTGTGGGTGGTCATCTTCTATGTTTCTTCATATCACCTTCCGTTTATGTGTGTCTGTCTGTGTCCAAATTTCTCCATTTTAAAAGTACAGCAGTCATTTTCTATTAGGGCACCCTAATGACCTTGTTTTAACTTGAATATTTATATAGAGACTCTATCTCCAAAAAAGTCACATTCTGAGGTCCTAGGAGTTGGGGCTCCAATGTAACTGTTTTGGGGGAAGGCATTTGGAAGCATCTCAACTCAATCCATCACACATATGTCATGCTTTGACACCTTACCTTACTTTAGGAAGTTCCTAATATGAATATGTTAACATAAAAAGTAAATTTAGAAAGAAATTTGTCCTTCAAAACATATGCCTGCTCTTTGTGTGTTTGCAGAACTTTCAGGAGGATGCTTTCTGTGATGTGAGCACCATCCACCTGCAGAGGAACAAAGAAGCAGCCTTGCTCCCCACATTTCTTTTATGTCTTGGCTCTCTAAAGTTAGGATGATCTTTCACATTTTGGAGGGCCATGGAAAGGATTTAAAGTAGATATTTTATTCTTAAGTTCATTAAGCTCTAAGATTTAAATGGTGCACCTTGTAATTTGTGGAAGGAGAAAGCTAGACCACCCTTGTCACAGCTGATGCCCATTCCTCACCCCACTCTCATGCTGCCCAGTCAGAACTGGCTATACAAATTGTGCGGCCCAGTACAAAATTAAAATGTAGGCCTTTTGTCCAAAAATTATGAGAATTTTAAGACAGCAATATCACAAAATTAAAGTAAACATGGACTCCTAATTAATATAAGCCCTGTGCAACTAACTACACAGCCTGCATACCTGTGAAGCCAGCCCTGAACTCGGGGCACTTGAGGAAATCATACCAAATGCATATTTTTCAATGGTGGAAATATTGCAAAATTATTTACTTTGGTGGATGTTTTAGGGAAAGGTATCGGGGAAATTGACAAATGTCCACAGTGACCGCTGAACGAAAAGACTATTATTCTCAAAGTTATGCTAACAATTTGGGAGGTTGAAGGGGGAATCTAGATCTCAAAGTCTTGCTCAACTTTGACACTTATGCATGTCACTGTCAGAGGCTGATTGATCAATAAACCTGTGGGCACTTCTCTAAGCAGCCCAAAGGGCTTTCATGTTAAAATTCCACCATCCAGATATGGTGGTCTGACTTCCTGAAAATCTCAATCCTGGATAGTAGATTGACTTCCTGGTTTGGTTCTATTTTTACATGTCGTCTGACTGTTGTCTGTTTGTATATTAACTCTCTCAAGAGCTTTGGAAAGAAAGGGGAAGAAAGTATACAAATGGAACTACCAAACAGTTTGTTTTTCAAAGAGTAGGAAGGCAACAGATCAGCATGGTTAGACATGTTTCATGTTCATTCACTCTTTTATTCAATTAATTAACAGATGCTCATTCCTTAAGCATCCACTTCCAACCAGATGCTTTTCTTGATGTCATTGATTGAGAAGGAAGACAGCCTCTGGCTTCAGGCAGCATATATCCTTTCTTGACCAGGATCTTGCAGATGCCCTGCAGAAAATGATTCGCGTGCCTATTCTCTCATTTTTCCCAAGGATGAAGCATTGCTAGCAGCACAAATACATAGAAGTTGACCCTCCATGCAATTAGTACCTTAGGGCAATAGGGGTAAAACTTTCATGAAGGGGCAGTGTCAGAATGTGTAAAAAGATGGTGATGCCAATTACTGGATAGAGTATTCAAGAGGAGAGACTGACTAAGATAGACTATCCAGTTGGGAATTTCTGAAGTTAAATGGCTGAATATTGACGGAGTTCAGGAAAGAAATATTGTTCTGAACTTAGTGAAATTGGCAGCCATGGGGAAATAGCATGTGTTGAACCTGGAACAAATGAGGTGTCCTGGAGTTCTGTATTCCACTCCATCACTCTGACTTACTACCTATCCAGGAGGTCAACTGCAGCACAAACTCCACTAGAATAATCTATCTTGTATTATTTTTTAAGAGAGAGAGAGGGAGAGAAAGTTAATTTTTATTAATTTTTTAATCTGGTCTTTGTTTTCCCTCACTAAATTGTGTATGTGGTGCTGGGGTTTGAACCTGGGTACTTGCGTATGCCAGGTAAGCCCTCTACCACTAAACCACCTCTCCAACCCCTACATCCTATCTTTCAAAAGAAGTCTTTTTTACAGTATATACTAAAACATTTATATATGAAATAATATAATTTGAATTTGAGATTTAATTCAAAATAATTCAAAGAGGTGAACAGAAGTAAGTAAAGATAAACAAGACAGCTTGAGCTGATCACTGTTTAACCAGAGTGATGGGTACTAATATGTTTATTATAATATTTTTTCCACTTTCATACAAAGGATTGAATTTTTCCCTAGTATAAAATTTTCAAAGACACCAATGCTCAGACCTCACCTCCTTACCATGCTGGGCATGTTAGGTACATACCTATAATCCCAGCAACTCGGGAGGCTGAGGCAGAAGGTTTACAAGTTCAACACCAGCTTCATCAACTCAGAGAGGCCCTCAGCAATTTAGCAAGACTGTCTCAAAGTAAAAAATGAAAAAGGACTGGGGATGTAGCTCCATGGTAAAGTGCCACTGGTTTCAATCCTAGGTACAAGTAAAAGGGCAGGGGCAGTATATTTTGCACTGAAAGACAACTGGGGCTTTGTTTTAGTCAGCTTTTCCATTGCTGTGACTAAAATACCCAAAATAGAACAATTTTTGGAGGCAAAGTGTTTTTTAAGGGCTCATGGTTTGGGAAGTCTTAGTCCACAGACGGCCAGCTCCATTCTTTGGGGGCTCAAGGTAACGCTGAATATCACAGCGGAAGAGTGTGGTGCAGGAAAGTGGCTCAAGGTTCCAGGAAGCAGAGAGAGACTCCACTCACCAGATACAAAATATATACCCCAAAGGCACACCCCGAATGACCCACTTCCTCCAGCCACACCTCTCCAGTTTACAGTTGCCAGTTAATCTCTATTAAGGGATTAACTCACTGATTGGGTTAAGGCTTTCATAATCCAACTGTTTTACCTCTTAGCCTTTTTGCATTGCCTTACATATTGAGGTTTTGTGGGATGCCTTTCATCCAAACCATAAAAGTTTTGTAGTCCATTTCTACCCCTTATAAACTGTGCAATTCTGGAAAGTTGTCTTACTGGTCTGCCTAGTTCCTTCATTGGTAGAGGGATAAATCACACTTCATAGGCTTGAGAAGCAACTTACAAGAAAACACTATTTAAAGTTCCTGAGAAAGTACCAGTTACCTATGGGATCCTGAGAATCATTAGTTCCCTCCACCTTCCCTGCTTCTCTGTAAATGGTGCAACCACAAGGCAGAGTCAGCTCTGATGACATTTTGCCAACTAGCCTCTCTAGAAGGAGGAAGATGAACGGACTCACCAGTTTAAACTAAATGCAATTCTCAGCCTCTAAGTAGTACATGACCTCTGCACTGTGACCCTGAGCCACCAAACACTAACTATTCCCTTTCTCAAGGTTGACCCTTTCCCAAATCTGCAGTTGTGGAAAAGATCCACCCTAAGATGCCAGTTAACAAGGTAGATGCTTTGCCCAGTGCACGGTGCTGGATTTCATATAAAGAGAAAAAGAATTCCTTAAAGGAGGTGGCCAGGGAGCACAGGTAATCACCTGTTTCCCCACAGTAAATACCCCTAGCTCTGAAACACTTCTCCTTAAGCCATCAGGACCATGTACACAGTCGAATTCACCGAGCCCTTGCCAAGGGTGCAGAGTACGTATTGCACCATTTACTCCTGAGTTCCTTAATTAATAAAGGAATTATAACTGCATCTGTTCCCTGGCATCCACTGCTCTTCCTCAGAAATCTGGTTCCTTAATTTCCTTTGGAGCCTAGAATGGAAGCAAGTGGAGCCAGAATTATATCATACCATTCCCTCAGGAGAACCTCCCTGATAATTCTAACCCATCAGCCTGGACACTGCTGCATAGCTGCCTCACCCTGAACATACCCAGGCAGGAGAACTGGGTGGAGTCTTCCTTTTCCCTATAATATGCTCCTTCCTCCCTTTCTCACCCACAAAATATGCCCTGGCAGCTCTGGTGACCACAATGTTAGTATTATAAAGAGAGAATCTAGGTGACTTCTCTGCTAACCCTAAGCACAGCAGTATGCATGGCCGCCCACCACCGGTGCCAGAAGTCACCTGCCACTGCATGGTACCTGGCAGAGGAGATGTTTGCCAGGCAAATTGGGTTAAGTCAAAACAGAGTTTAAGGCAGAGATAGGAAGAATGAACAATAATGAGATGAGTAGCCACAGAACAGACGTCAAGGACTAGGGAAGAACTACATAGATACCGATAATTAAAGTAAAATTAGCAGCTAAAACAATAAATGCTGGTGTATAAGAGAACACCATCTTGCACTTGTCTAACATTTCAAGATACACCTCCAGGCCTGCTCAGTCTCATGTGCTTCTGTGCTCCATCCTGAGAATGCAGTTCTGTGGAAAATGAATAGACCTCTGAGGGAATTGGAAATCATTGAAATGGAGAAAATTAAGGCTTACAATCACATTGATCTGTCAGACCAACCAAAGTGTAACTGTAATACACACTGACTTATCCCACAGAAAGGCTGGTTCCAGCACTCAACACTCCAGCTGTCCAGTTCTCCCGGCATAATGAGGCAATGGCTGCTAGACCAGTCATCAGCCAGGAGAGTTAAGGCCATGCCCAGACAACAGAGCTAACACCACCTGGCAGCGTGGAGAGCCAGTCCCTGGATACCAAGTACAAATATCAAGTCTACAAGCAGAAGCAGAGTGGGGTGAAGGGCCAGGCATTCAAATTTAGCAAAGAAGCAAAGAGAAGATCAAAGCAGAAAAGTTGATTCTAAGCAAGGAGGCCAATGGGTGACTTCAGAGTTTTGGGATTCACAGAATGTGGTGAATCACCTGACTTAAAGGCAGGATGGAGGTTCCATGCAAATTTAAGAAACCAACCCTTAAAACATCTCCTTTCTTGTAGCTTAATGATATCCAGGATGTCCATCTAAGTTCCTATAGTTTCATTTTTATAAAATAACAATAGTAATTCTTTAACAAGTCCTTTATTTATGAGACTTCATATTTCACTTGTATTTGGCTTAAATGACACCTTGAGGTGATCCTGGCAGACTTCAATATTCCCATCTCACAGATGGGAAAACAGATGCTCCTCACTCCAGCCAGTAGCAGGGTTGTAACCAGAGTCTGGATCCCCTGAGCCACATCTAAATCAGTGTGGGCTGGAGGTTAGAAATTCTGGACAGCTGCATGCTTAACAGAGACAGCAGACAATATAAAACAGGGATTTCGTTTCTCATGTGTCAACATTTCACATGTGTTTTTGTTGATACTGAGTCACTAGCATAAGGCTGCCCTCTGATTAGCACTGGAAGTGTTCATAGAGCTGCACTGAGGAGCCTTGCATGTCCCCATTTTCTACCCCATCCCAACAAATAGATGACCAAAGTGACTTTCCTGACTACTGGCCAGGAACACGGCTCAGGAGTCTTTGTAGTCAGACCCAAGTGAGACAGGCTATGAGGCTATGAGGATTCCAACCAAAGTAACAAAATTTTCTTTTCAAACAAAACACATTAGATCAGAAAAAAGAATGTTATTCTTCCTTTCACTGAAAAGAAAAACACACACACACAAAATCAACATGACACACATGCCCCATAAAATCTAGACGCCACAGTCAACATACAAAATCTGCTGAAAGCCATACTTTGGGTGTCTTCTTTCTCTCCATCAACCTCATTTTAATGTCCTAGAGCTGATTTCACCCCCAATAGGGATGAAATCCAGGATTTTCCCGAGGATCCAGGCCCCACTAACAGATGACTCTCTGCACCCATTTGACACATCTTTTGGGGTTAAATCATAGAAACACATCTCTGTGGTTTCACCCAAAACAAAAGTTCTTCCACTTTCCTTGCTCTCAAGTTCCTTGTAAAGAAAATCCAGACCTTGTCCTATAGCACTGAATAGCCCTTAAGAAGATGGCTTTGGTAGGTCCCACAAATTCTTGACTTGAAGAAGGCCAGGAGAGTTGCTGAGTCAGTTCAAACAGGAGCCTTTCTGGAACACAAGCGAAGGGCTCCCTGCCTGCCCTTGCTCACAGGCTCTCCCCCTCCCTCCCTCTTTCCCTCTGTCTCCACATTATGATTTGAATGTGAGGTGTCCCCCTAAAGTTCACATGTGATAATTTGGGAAGGCTGAGGTGAAATGATTGGATTATAAAAGCCTTAACCCAATACGTGAGTTAATGCTTTTATGGGGATTTACTGGGAAGTGTAGGCTGGTAAGGTATGGCTGGAAGATGTGGGTCACTGGGGGCTCTCTGCTCTGCTCTGCTTCCTGATGTGATGCCTTGAGCTCTCTGGAGCCACCATGCCTGCCATCTCCTTGAGCCCTGACAAATGGAGCTGGCCTTCCATGGACTAAGACCTCTGAAACCGGGAGCCCTAAAATAAACTTTTCCTCCTCAAATTGTTCACAGCAATGAAAACACTGACCAAAATACTCCAGAAAGGGGTTTTACAAGCACCTAGAATATGTATGCTTAGCACAGATTATTGGTTCTTAATAACACACTGGCACACTTAGATTTCCACAGCACATTTTTGCCTTTATAAGTACTTTAATAACTTATTTTTCTGATATGCATCCCTAGAAGCTCTGGGTGAACAGAGCTGGCATGAGACTGTTATACACCAGGTGTCCAAAATAAACAGCTTTTGGAAATTTTTATTTACCTTCTTCTTCCGCTTGAGTGTACCTAATGCTATTAAATTTCTGTCTGGCAGCAAGAAGTAAAAGGAAAAGGTCAACAAAAGTGGCTACTTAAGTAATTTGGCCACTTGTGACAACAGCTGCCTAATATTGTATTTTATTTAATTGGAGAAGGATACAGGAAGCCTGTGGAGGCAGTAAAGGAAATCAAAGTTTGGAAAGACCATAGGAATTTTCTCCTCTGTTTTATCCTATTTAAACAATCATTATTAAGTAATTTCTTGACTGTCAACAATGTACTAGATATTTTTTAATTTATTTGAAATGGGTTGGCCAAGGAAAAGTCATTTACTTTAAACTCTTTGGAAGAACTCTACAAACCACATGCTCAGTTGTCATTAAGGGAATTCCCAAGAACTTTGGGGTCAAGGCTAAGCTCTTGAGCCTCCACCCTCTGGCCCCAGTCTTGCTCCAAAAACATCTTCACCATTTGATCTTCCAACCACAGCAAACTGCTGCTCCCAGTATTCAGTACTCAGTACCCTTTCCTTTCCCAGGCTTTCAACTAGCACTTCTCCATCCTTGGCACATTCTCCCAACTGGGCTGCCTGGTAAACCTCTTAGCCCTTGAAACTCAAGCATTAAAACCAGCAATTCCTTTTCTTGGTCTATATCCAAAAGAATTGAAAGCAGTGATTCAAATAGATCTACACACACTCATGTTCATAGCAACACTATTTGCAGTAGACAAAATATGCAAAGTGTCCATCAAGGGATGGATGGGTTAATAAGATATGGTGTATACATGCAATGGCATATACCATCCAGCCATAATAGCAAGGAAATTCTGACATATGCAATGGCTGGATAAAATTTGAGGGCATTATGCTAAGCAAAATAACCAGTCTCAAAAATACAAACATGGCATCATTCCATTTATATGAAGTACCTAAGGTGGTTAGATTAACAGAGACAGAGTGCAGAACAGTAGTTGCCAGGAACTGAGAGCTTGTGGAAATGGGAGGTCATTTAACAGGAATAGAGTAGTAGTTTTGCAACTTCTGTAAAAGAATAGTGGTGATGGTTGCATAGCAATGTGAATAAGCTTAATGCCACTGAACTATACTTGAGAATAGTTAAGATAGTAAATCTTGTGATGTATGTTTTATCATAAGTTTTTGTTTTGGGCACTTAAGATTGAACTCAGGAGTGTCACCTCACTCCTGTCAGAGTGGCAAAAATGAAGAATACGAACAATGACAGATGCTGGAGGGATGTGGGAAAAGAGGAACACTGTCACATTGCTGGTGGGACTGCAAACTAGTTCAGCCACTCTGGAAAGCCATGTGGAGATTCCTCAAAAAATTAAGGATAGAACCACCTCATGACCCAGCTATCCCACTCCTGGGTATTTTCCCAAAAGAGCTACAATCGGCATATTATAGAGATACAATTTCATCAATTTTAATAGCAGCTCAATTTGCTATAGCTAAATTATGGAACCAACCCACTTGACAGGTGGATTCAAAAACTCTGGTACATATATGCAATGGAATTCTACTCTGCTATTAGAGAGAATGATATCATGGTATTTGCATCCAAATGTATGGAGATGGAAAAAATTATGCTAAGTGAAATATCCCAAACTCAGAGACTCGGGGGCTGAATGTTTTCTCTCATTTGTGGAAGCTAGAATACAATCAGAAAAAATATGATAGATGGCTAAGCTAATAATAACCTCAACATGAATGATTTTTTACATGAGCAGGGGGAACCTTGCCTACGATGCTGGGGGATGAAGGGAGGGTGGCAGAGAGCCAGGGAGGGAATAGGAAGGCTTGGAGGGAGGGAGTATGGGGGCATCAACCCAATAAGGATGGATCCTTCTACTTCCATGAGAAGTCCAACTAACTTAGGGGCTAAGTAGGGAGAAATATGGAATCGAGGGGATCCCAAAGGGGGGAAACCATGGAATGGCATCAGACTTAGCTTTTTCTGTCATTATACATTTGTTCTTGATTATATGATGATTCTATCCTAAATATAAGACTATCTTAAATGAATAAAAAATAAATAAATTATAATTTTTTAAAAATTTGACAGAGTCTTTCTAAGTAGTTGAGGCAGGCCTCAAATTTGCAATTCTCCTGCCTCAGCCTCCCAAGTCACTGCGATTGCAGGTATGCACCAGTATACACCATGTCTCCCAGCCTTGTTATTTCACAAGTTTTAAATTATTAAATAAAACATTAAATTAAAAACTGAAGCATCAACATCTGTGAAAATTTTCCTAACTCCTAGTACCACGAGGAATCAGTCCTTCCTTCCTCTGAGCCCTCTCTGAACCTAGTACCTAATTAAAATTGTTTTTCCTCAATGCCATTCTTCCTGCTCCCTACTCCAACCTCCCATACCCAAACTGGGAGCTCCTCAGGGGCAAGACTTTGTCTCTCTTATCTTAATCCTGTGTGGTCACCACCAGAACAAGTTAACAGATCCCAACTTTCTCCCTCCTAGCACAAGACAAAAATAGGCTTCCCCATTTTGAATATCCTTGGCCAATTAAGAGCAGAAATGATGCATTTGTCAAGGCAGGAGCTTTAAGAGTCAATATGCATTCCGTTTTCATGTATTATTTTCCCTCAGGAAGACAGGGTCTATTTAATCACCATTGGTCCCCAAGTAAGAACTGCCTGGCTCAGAGTCACCCCCAGTGGACATGTAGTAAGATCAAGTAATACACCTTTGCTGTTTTAGACCACCAAGATTTTTTGTTTGTTACTATAACTCTGCCTAACCTACCCTGACTGATAAATTCCTAATGCTTAGTGTAGTGCTTATAATATGACAATTACTTGAAAAAATGACTTTAAAAAGAATGACTAATCAAAGTAGTAAATTCATGAATAATAATAAACTGTCTTCAAAAGATTAAATCAAATGGATAGATTTTAAATGCATTGGCAATTCAATTAAATTCAGTTTGTAAATTGAGGTGACCACTTGGTAATCAAGAGCAATAGTACAATAATGAGTCTGCAAGTCTATCTCCAGGCCCTTTATATCATTATTTAATAATTATAACAATAACTCCTTATGATGAGTTTTCTTAGCTAATAGAGATTGTGTTATAAGTTTTTACATGCATTATTTTATTTAATAATTGCAATGATTTTTTAAATGGTAAAACTAAGAAGTAGAGGGGCTGGAGCGGTGGCTCAGCGGTTTCAGCGCTTGCTTGGCAAGCACAAGGACCCGGGTTCAAACCCCAGCACCATGTACACAACAAAGTGTTGAAGCAACTAAGGCCATGTGAAAAACTAAATAAAATTGTTTCTCTCTTTCTCTGTCTCTCTCACTGTCCCTCTTTCTTTAAAAAAACAAAAACAAAAAAAAAACTAAGAAGTAGAAAAGTTAATTACCTTTCCCAAGATCACAAAGCTAGGAATTGACAGGACTAGGATTCACAATAGGTCTAGCATTTTCCAAAGGTTGTACTTGTAAACTAGAGCCAAGGAGATTCTTTTTTCCAAGAGTAAAAGTTCTCTTAAAGCCTACAAATGAGAAAAACAAATGAAGTCAGCAATGAAAAATATTGTTCACCCATCTGGTTGCCAAAACTCAAAAAAAAAATGCTGTCATTCAGCACGGGAAAGATGGCAGAACATTCTTCCATTGTGGATAGGACTAAAATGCCAGAATAGTGTTTGGAAAGTACCTGGAAATATCTTTTAAAATACACATAGCTTTCTGCAAGTAATCCTGCTTTGTGGAATCTAATGCTGCAGAATAATAAGGCCCCCAATATGTACAGGATATTTTTAGTATCAAAAACCTTGGTTGGAGGGCAGCTAAATGTCTACTAATAAGGAAATGATTGAATACAGTTCAATGGGTCCATACGGTGGGATTAAAGAGAATGAATAAGATCCACATCCATTTTGCCCTGACAGAATTCCATGAAATACAATTGGGTAAACAAAAGGAAATTTCATATGATGTTTATATTAATTTATTTTTACAATAACAAACCCAAAGAGATCAACAGTAAAAACAACAATCACGTATGTATGTTCACAAGGGATGCAGAAGGATACACACCAGCTATATATTCATTTATTACCTCAGGTAATGAGAAAGAAGAGGATGTAATATTTTTCAATAATAGTTCTTTTATTTATTTATTTTTGGTACCAGAGATTGAACCTAGGAGTCTTTAAATCACTGAGCCACATTGCCAGCACTTTTTATTTTTAAATTTGAGATAGGTTCTCACTCAGTTGCTTAGGGCCTCATTAAATTGCTGGGGTTGGCTTTGAACTTGCAATCCTCCTCCTTCAGCCTGCCCAGTCTCTGGGATTTTAAGCATGCACCACCACACCTGTCAATTGTTCTTTATGCAAATTTAGATTATTTCACTTGTTTCTGAGAGCCGAAAAAGTAGTTTAGATTTTTAAAAATAATATGGATGGCTAATTGACTAGGGCTGTCTTTCTCTTTCTGTCTTCAGCACAACTGGCATTGAGAGGCAGGCCCAACTTCACTCTGAGGCCCAAAAAAGTATCAGATCAGACTCCACTCCAATGGTGAGACTCATCTCAGTCAGCGCACCTAGGTCAGAGCCTATTCTCCTCCACTTGCCTGGATGCCTTGAAACTGGACCCTGCTTCGCAGTGAGGCCCTGGAGCCATGCACTAACACCCTCATCCCATGGATAGTACAATGGAATGCACCACTCTGGCCCACAGGACAACATAGCCCTACAAACATACTGCTGCATTTTTGTTGAACTGTCCTTAAAGGTGAGGCTTGAGGGGTCGTTTAGCTTTCTCTGAATGGATTTAGGGCATGCAGCAAATATGTAAGTATGCTCTGACAGCATCAGTGCCTATGTCCTTGTATTATTAGATGAACATTCATTCAGCAATATAAATTAGAAGCAATTTGGTTAACCAAATTCTAAAAATACAAATTTCACAGGGAATGTTGAATACTAAGATATCTACTTTTTAAAAAATTAGACTGGTTGTGCACCCCAGGACTCCAGCCCCACCACAGTAGGTGAGCTGGACACCTCCAAGGCCCCTCATACCCAGATTCCATACAGTTGTTATGCACACCAGCCAGGTTCTGACAATCTGGGCCCATTCCACTACCAAGAATCCCAGACCCCAGCACAGCAAGCAGGCTGGTCCATCTTGGCCCACCTTACACATCTGGAACCCTAGCACCCATTGACAAATCCCAATTGAGTAGTCTCAACAACACAGCAGATGGCCCAGTAACCCCACCAAGTACCAAGCCCAAGTCCTAGAACCTTAATACAAAATCTGCAACAAAACAAGGCTCCAGGTAGAAAAAGTCTTTTGGAAGGAAGAAGTCATCAAAGAGGCAGTATCTGACCCAACCTTGGGCATGTAAGGAAGAAGAACCCCGAGTCTTGTGTTGCTTCCAATCAAATAAGTGAGAAGAATCTCTTCAAAAATGAGGAATCAAACTAGAAGGGGTTCATCTCAGTCCCACAACTCCCCTAGCAAGGGGTCTACAGCCACGGACCAGGAGGAAAATCTAGAACAAATTATCAATGATTTGATATCCAAAAGGAACAATGAACTAAAAGAACAGTTAATGAAGAGAATAAATGAGAAAACTCAAGAGTTGAGAAACTCTGTCATCAAAGAAATAGATATATTAAAAAAGGAAATAACAGAGCTAAAAACTGCAGTCAATGACATGAGAAGGACCATGGAAGAATTTAATAATAGACTAACTTCTGTAGAAAACAGAACCTCAGCTCTTGAAGAAAGAACTTCTGACAACAAGGACAGGCTGAGCAAGCTTGAGCACACTGATGACAAAAAAGAAAAACAACTAAGAGAGCATGATCAAAATTTCAAAAATGTCTGGGATGAAATGAGAAGAAATAATCTAAGAGTAATCAGGATTCAGGAAGAAATCAAAACACACGCGAATGGCATGAGGAACATCCTCAAGGAAATTGTGAAAGAAAACTTTTCTCATATAAAAATAGAATCAGACATGCTCATTCAGGAAGCTTACAGGTCACCCAAAAGGCCTAATCAAATGAGAAACTTACCAAGACACATCATTTCAAAATGTACAACAGGGATACCAAGGAAACAATATTAAAAGCAGCAAGAGAAACACCAAATCACATTCAGAAATGAACCAAAAAGAATTGTCTGTGACTTTTCAACCCAGACTCTGGAGGCAAGAAGGTCTTGGAAAGAAATCTTTCAACATCTGAATGACCACAACATGCAACCAAGAATTCTATACCCAACAAAACTCAGCTTCAAATTTGATGGAAAAATAAGAACTTTTCATGATAAAGAAAAGTGGCAGCATTCTTAAACAGAAAACCTGCCTTACAAAGAATTCTCAAAGAAACACTCCAAACAGAAGAACAAGTAGTCAATAACCCAAACCCACAGAGGAAATTCAGTAAAAAACCACCCATCAATAATCAAACAAGACAACCACAGATCTAGCTAAATAAGGCACAATGACTACAAATCAATTACACACTTCTATTTTGACACTGAATGTGAATGGTTTAAATGTACCACTCAAAAGACACAGACTTGCAGACTGGATCAAAAAAAAAAAATCCAACAATATGCTGCTTACAAGAAACCCACCTAACAGGCAAAGATACCCACAGATTAAGGGTGAAACGATGGAAAAAATTCTACCATGTGTATGGCCAAAGAAAGCAAGATGGTGTTGCAATACTTATATCCAACAAAGTACATTTCAAACATAAACTAATCAGAAGAGCTAAAGAAGGCCACTACTTAGTACTAAAAGGAAGCTTACAACAGAAAGAAATAATCATGGTTAATATTTACTCTCCAAACAACAGTGCTCCCAACTATGTGAATAAACTACTTCATGACATAAAACCTCAACACAATAATACTAGGAGACTTTAACACTCCTCTGTCATCTTTAGACAGATCATCAAAACATAAAATCAATAAAGAAATCACCAGCATAAACCACTCCATTATTCAAATGGACTTAAATAGGCATATATAGAATATTCCACCCCAAGTTAGTAGAATACACCTTCTTCTCTGGTTCACAGAGATAATCTCAGCAAATATAAAAAAGTAGATATTATTCCATGTATCCCATCAGACCACAACACCATGACCCAAGCAATCAACAGTAAAAATCATAACAGAAAACATGCATATTCATGGAGATTGAATAATACCCTATTAAACGACGAATTGATTCAAGAAGACATGAGAGAGGAAATCCAAAAATTCTTGGAAGAGAATGAAAATGAAGACACAACATATTGAAACCTCTGGAACAGCATGAAAACATTCCTAAGGGGAAAATTTATAGCACTGAGTGCCCACATTAAAAATGAAGAGAAATCCAAAGTAAATAAGCTCCATCTCAAAACCCTTGAAAAGGAAGAACAATCTAACCCCCAAGCCAGCAGAAGACAGGAAATAATCAAGATCAGAGCTGAAATCAATGAAATTGAGAACAAAAAAATCAATAAAAACATCTGGCACTTTGAAAAAATAAACAAGATAGATGCCTAGCCAATCTCACTAAAAGAAGGAGAGAAATGAAGCAAATCAATAAGATCTCCAATCAAAATCAAGTGATCACCACTGACCCCACAGAAATCCAACAAATTATATAATCATATTTCAAAAATCTATACTCCTCCAAATTTGAGAATATGGAAGAAATGGGTGAATTTCTCCTTCCTGCCTCCTCCAGCTCCTCTGTCGCCCAGAAATATGGCATTCTTTGGCTTGTAGCTAGGTCACTCCAACCTCAACCTCTGCACTCCTTTTGTTGTCTCTGTTAATCATCCCTACCCCTTGCTTTTCTCTTATGAAGATACCAATGAAGTTACTTAACCCCACACTAAGTCTAGAATGATTTCATCTCAAGGTTCCTAATTAATTTAATCTGCAAAGACCCTACTTACAAATAAGGTCACACTCTAAGCTTTCAGGTAGAAATGATTTTCTAGGAGATGCTATTTAATCCACTCACCCACCAAATGTGAATATGAAAGTAAGAAGAGTTATCTAGGGGCTGGAGTGGTGGCTCGGTGATTATGGCACTTGCCTGGCATGCCTGAGGACACAGGTTCGAACCCCAGCACCACGTACACAACGAAGTGTCAGAGCAACAAAAGCCACATGAAAAACTAAATAAAATTGATTCTCTCTCTTTCTCTCTCTCCCTCTCTCTCTCCTTAAAAAAAATCATTTTTAAGAAGAGTTATTGGGGCTGGAGCAGTGCCTCGGCAGTTACCATGCTTGCCCCACATGCGCAAGTACGAGAGTTCAAACCCCAGCACATGTACACAGCAATGTCTCGGAGCAATGAAAATCACTTGAAAAACTAAATAAAAATTGTTTCTCTCTTTCTCTCTCTCACAGTCCCTCTCCCTTTGAAGAAGAAGGAGGAGGAGGGGGAGAAAGAGGGGAAGGAGGAGAAGGAGAAGAAGCGTTATCTATAGGGGCTGGAGCAGTGGCTCAGCAGTTGCAGCGCTTGCCTGGCATGAGCAAGTACACGAGTTCAAACCCCAGCATCCGAGTACACAATGAAGTCTCAGAACAATGAAAGCCACCTGAGAATAAGAGGAGGGGGGGAGGAGAGGGAGAAGGGGGAAGAGGGGGGAGGAGGAAAGGGAGGAGGAGGAGAAGAAGAAGTTATCTACAGAAGTACTTCACTGTTCCCAATGAGAATGAGATGCTTCTGTCATCTCACTTAAAGGAATATCTTCTAAATCTCAGCAAAGAAGTCACAATGTGCTGCTGGATAGCATCGATACCATCCAGTTACTTAAGAGTTCTATCAATGGAAAGAAAATGGTGTTCAAAGGAGGCTAATGGAGGGAGGTTCCAAGAACCTCATGGTAATTTTGATACCATCCAAGAGAATATGCTGGTTATAATTACCAGTATTAGTCACCAAGGAGGACAGAATTGCTCAAGCTGTTTTTCATGGAAACATTAATTCTATGAGTACCATGTGCGCCTGCACACACACACACACATTTATATCACATCACACCATATTACACAGTTTTGTGTTCAACACAAAATTCCGTTTGTGAGAAGTAAAGCTGAGGACCTGTCCTTGCCCCATTGAGACCTCACCACAAGGCCAGTGGCTTTGGAGAGCTGCACTCAGTATCCAGATGTGCTTTCCCTCCCCAGGCCCACCCTCTTCCTACAGCCCTCTACTCCTACAAAATTTGCACATGTTCCATTTGTTTGCAGACTCATAACAAGAGACAGAAATTTCCAAAATGTTCTGCCTCTCTCCATCAGTGAACTAAAGGAAGCAGTTGTTCTCCTAAGAACACTTTCATTCTAATACATAAATTGCAGCATATACTTCAAATCACACAATGAATTTAAAAAACTTAAAAGTACTAACAATGGTGTTTGGAAATGTGTACCTAATCTGAAGCATTCTGAACTTCCACCCCTTTGAAAGTTCACTAAAGGTAGAGGAAAGGTCTGCATGTACCTCATTTAAAAGTTGCTGCTCAGAGACAGGAGTGCTGGCTCAGCGGTTATGGCACTTGCCTGACATGCACAACTCCACGGGTTCAAACCCCAACACCATGTACACAATGAAGTGTTGGTCCAATGAAAGCCACATGAAGGACTAAATTAAATTGATTCTCTCCCTCTCTCACTGTCCCTCTCTGTGTTTTAAAAAAAAAAGTTATCTCTCCAGGCTTCTTGTGCGTACATACACACACATGCTCATGCCATGCCCTGCTGGCCAGTCATACTCAACTTCTCACTGTAATCACCTGATTATAAGCAGGAAGACACACATGATATCAGAATGGAAACCAATGGACCAGGCAGCAAGAACACAGCAATGCAGGTGATAGGAGTGAAACCTGACCTAACCAGACAATTTAACAAAAATTCACAAATTTCCAGAGTATTCTAATCTGTCTTCACAGTTTAGACTACTCTCATCATTGACCTTGAAACAGGCTATAGGATCTGTCCCCAAAACATCACTCAGGCATAAGAAAGGGAAGTTTCCAGAAGGCACATATGAAAAAAAGTGGTGTGACAACATGAAATCATTTTGACATCTGCCCCACCAAGCCCAAACGTTACAGAAATATTTTACCATATTGGACTTAGTTCCTTCTTTTTTTAAGAGAGAGAGAAAGAAAGAATCACTTATCTAGTTTTTCATGTGGCTTTGGTTGCTCCAACACTTTGTTCGTGTATGTGGTGCTGGGGTTCGAACCCACATCCTTGCGCATGCCAGACAAGAGCTGTAACCACTGAGCCATTGCTCCAGCCCCTAGTTCCTTCTTTTTAATAAGTAAAACATTATGAATACTTTAAAAGTGCCCCCTTCCCAATCCCATTCACCTTTCTCTTTGCTCAGGAGCAACCTCTATCCTAAGGTTTGTGTGAATAGTTTCCATGTTTTTATATTCTTACTATGTGATTATGCATTTGAAAACAGTTTATAGTATTTGTTTAAATGTTTTGCATGACATCTAAGGTCCTGGCTAATTCTATTGTGTAGTGTAGTGTTTTTATTTTAATGAAGATAGAAGAGAAGAATCTTTTTAAATTCCTTATCTGAATGAAAAACTAAGACTCAAGACATGACTTATGGTCAGAAGAGCCAGATCTAAGAAGATGATGGGACTAAATTGAATGAAGCAGATCAGTAGCCCATTTATTGATTGAATTATTTGTGATTTTGTTTAGTTTTTTAGTTCTTTTTTATTCTGGATATTAGCCCTCTGTCTGAGGTGTAGCCGGCAAAGATTTTCTCCCATCCTGTTGGGTCTCTCTTGACACTCTTGACTAATCCTTTAGTGGAGCAAAAGCTTTTTAGTTTAATTGCATCCCATTCATTTATTGTTGACTTTACTGCTTGTGCCATGGGAGTTTTGTTAAGGAAGGTGCTGCCAACCCCTATGTCCTGTAGTGTTGATCCTACTTCTTTTTCAAGTAAATTTAAAATTTCTGGCTTAATATCCAGATCTTTGAACCATTTTGATTTCATTTTTGTGTAAGTGGAAAGGTAAGGATCCAGCTTCAGTTGTCTACACATGGCTGTCCAATTTGTCCAACACCATTTGTTGAACAGGCTGTTTTTCTTCCACACTAAGTTTTTGCCCCTTTATCAAATATCAAGTAGTTAAAGATATGGGGATTCATCTCAGAATCTTCTATTCCATTCCATTGGTCTTCAGTTCTGTTTTGATACCAATACCATGCTGTTTTTGTTACTATGGCTCTGTAGTATAATTTCAGGTCAGGGATTGAGACACCCCCTACTTCTTCCTTCCTGTATAATGTTTTGGCTAATCTGGGTCTTCTGTTATTCCAAACGAACTTGAGAATTGCTTTTTCTATATCCATGAAGAATGAAATTGGTATCTTAATGGGGATTGCATTAAATCTCTATAAGGCTTTGGATAGAATGTCCATTTTTATTATATTAATTCTGCCTAACCATGAGCAGGGAATGCTTTTCCATATTCTTAGGTCTTCTGCAACTTCTTTTTTTAATGTTTGATAGTTTTCATTGTAGAGGTCCTTAATATCCTTTGTAAGGTTGATGCCCAAGTACTTTACTTTTTTGGAGGAGATGGTGAATGGGAGAGATTTCCTGATCTCTTCTTCTGTGGACTTGTTGTTGGAGTAAAAAGAAACTTCTCACCAGAGGAAGTCCAGAAAGCCCAAAATATATGAGAAAATGCTCCACATCATTAACAATAAGGGAAATGCAAATCAAAACTTCAATGAGATTCCACCTTACTCCTGTCTGAGTGGCAAAAATGAAGAATACGAACATTGACAGAAGCTGGAGAGGCTGTGGGAAAAGAGGAACGCTGTTACATTGCTGGTGCGACTGCAAACTGGTTCAGCCACTCTGGAAAGTAGTGTGGAGACTCCTCAAAAAATTAGGGCTGGAACCACCTTACGATCCAGCTATCTCACTCCTGAGTATTTTCCCAAAAGAGTTAGAATCAGCATATTATAGAGATATGGCTTCATCAATGTTTATAGCAACTCAATGTACTATAGCTAGACTCTGGAACCAACCCAGATGCCCCTCACTAGGCACATATATACAATGTGGCACATATACAAAGTGGCACATATATACAATTGAATACTACCTGACTATTAGAGAAAATGATATCATGGCTTTTGCAGCCAGATGGATGGAGATGGAAAAAATTATGCTAAGTGAAATATCCCAATCTGAGAGACTCAAGGGCCAAATGTTTTCTCTCATTTGTGGAAGCTAGAATACAACCAGAAACAGTATGTTAGATGGCTAAGCTAATAATAACCTCAAAATGTACAAATTTTTACACTAACAGGGGGAATCTTGCCTAAGATACCTGAAGACATAAGGAGGGGAGCAGGGAAGGGGGAGGGAATAGGAAGGATATCTAGGAGACTGGAGGGAGGGAGTATGGGGGAATCAACTCAGAAGGAGATCTCCGACCTTCATGAGAAGTCCATTTAATACAGGGGTTCTTTTGGGGGAAACAGAACCCAAGGGGGGAAACCATGACATGGCATCAACCTTGGCTAACTATGTAAATAAACATTGGTTCTTGATTGTTTGATAATGAGTCCCCCTCAACTGTAAGTCCATATTC
>PVKS010023611.1:0-32193 GCA_004027875.1 Aplodontia rufa | reverse complement strand
TAGGAGACTGGAAATTGGGAAGATGGGGGAACCATCCCAGAAGCTGATGTCATTCCTCCAGGAACTATCCATTTAACTCATGAGTTCTTCTGGGGGAAACTGCAAAAGGTAAAATCCAAGGTGGTTATCCATGATCTGGTTTTTCCCCTCAATAACAAACTTTATATCCATTGATTGCTAATGTTTTGATACTGTTTCTCCCTCAACTGTATTTCTATATACTTCTAATAAAAAAAAGAAAAGAAAAGAAAAAAAAAGAGAGAGAGGGTGGGTAGAGAGGAAGGCAATCTAGGTCTAGAGTGATAACAGTTCAACTAAGACCTGAATGATGGGGAGGCCCAGAGCTGGGAAGTGTTTCAGGCAGAGGGAACAGCAGATGCTTAAGTCCTGAGGCTGGTATTATCTTCTTGTGGCCCAGACTAAGTGCAGAGCCTGGGAAAGGAGCTTGTCCCTCTAATTTCACAGCCACACCCTTTCCTGGCTGCCACAGCTCAGGTTCAAGAGAGAGGGAAAGACCGAAGGAGAGAAAAATAAAGCCTGACAGAGGGAGGGAGAGAGGGCCAGACACCAACATTTCCACCTAATTATGTGACCTTTTCCCAGCTCAGAGTTCCTTCAGGGCCAAGTGAACAGTGCTGCTTGGGATTAATTTCAAAGAGAAATGGGTCAAGGAAAATTGGAAATTTTTATAGAAAACACTTCAGGCTTGGAGCTGGTTGAAGAGTTTGCCACCCTGATGAGAATTTTGAGAGGAAATGGGGCCTGTGGTCAGAGGTCTCTGGCTGGCACAAACTGGCAGAGTTTGAGTCTTGAGACCACACCCAGTTTCCTAGCCATGCCTGTCCTCACTGGTTTCAGGGAAGAACTTTCAGTCTCTTTCTGTCTTTCAGATCTCCCTCAAGTTATCTCTGCATCCCCATCATGGTATCTAACTTCAGGGCAGATGCTGGGACCCAGCACATGTCCCCTGCCAGCCTGCCCCTTTGCATCCTCAAGAGGCCTCTGAGCTGAGACCCACCAAGGGATCCTCTCCTTATATCACCCATCATGCATAAAAACCATGATGCCTCTTTCACATTTATTCTTGGGGGCACCCACGGCATGAAGGGAGGCTTACCCAATCCCAAGAGATGTTCTGAACATGCCCAGCTAGTCCCATCCCCAGCAGGAGGGCTCCCACACATGAAACACAAATATCACAAACAACTGGCATCTGTTGTGTTAGGGACATGCAAAAAGCAGACCTGCCAAGCTCACCTGCAAAAAAACAGATGCACTATTCTTGCTGATTAAACTTTGGATATAACTGTAAACAGCTTCACTTTTGATCAGGTGCTATCCAGAAGCCAGGTTTGGTCACTATGTGCCACCAGAAAAACTCTTTGGGAGACATTCACAACACAAATCCAAGGGAAGGAAAGAAAAACATCAATTCATTGTCTGTGGAAAACAGCACAGCAAAGGTGGGGTGGCAGGGGCTGAGTGAAACTCAGGGCCCCAGACAAACTCTCACAGAATCCTAACAATGTGTCATAGCAAGAAGGAATAGGCATTGTGCTCTAGATGAGATGAAGACTATTTTGTACAATTCCAATAGCCCCTGGAACATTGTACCCACTTGGAGATGGGGAAACTGAGTCACCAAGGAGTTGGATACATTGCCCAGGGCCCTACAATCATCCAGTAGCATAGCCAGGAAGTCTGGAACCACACACACTCCACCTTCGCACCGTGCTAGGAGCAGCTGCTGAAGCCGTGAGGCAGCTTGACACGTGGCCATTTTTGTGGACCATCCCTTGTACCTGAATTGGGTCCATGGTCTCAAGCCAGGAACAAGACTGCTGTGCTCTGGGTCAAACTGATCATTCCTCCAACAATCCAGTACCTTTCCAGGTCACATTCAACTGGTTGCCTCTATCCCTGAACCAGATCCCATACAAACATGAGAGGAAAGAAGTCGGGGAAGGGTAGGCCTGAGACATGGGGAAACCTGAATGTACACTGGGCACAGAAGAGAGAAACCAAGCTTGTGGGGCTGTCAGCACTGGGGGAGGGGCGAGCATGCCAGCCTCATACATATTATGGGGAACACACTCTGGCTCCTCATCATGTCTCCACTGTGAGATGAGGTGGGTCCTGGCCATGTGCATTGCTTCTGCTTTGATAGCCCAGAGTGTGAGAAGTATCCACAGTGCAGGGTTCCTAAGCAGCAGACCCCAGCCCAGAAAAACAGCCAGACCAGGCAGCTGGGCCCTTCTAGCTGGTGCAAGAGGTCTGGAGTGTTCTCCCCAAGTTTTACCCCAAACAACTCCAGGCCTCTGAGAATGTGCAGCCTCGGCTTTCCCAGTGCCAGCCCCCGCCCACCCTTCCCAGCGTGGGGCCACGTCACCACCTCGGCATCTCTAACAGCAGTCCCAAGGGCCCAGCCTACAGGACAGGAGCACTGTGGCCTCTGCCAAGGGTGTGTGTGCTCAGCTCTGATACACATCCCCCTGAGCCAGAGCCAGCTGCCTCAGTTTTCACAACGAGTGCTTCTCCTTGGGTTTCTTCGGGAACCCAAGCTGCAGACACAGCCCAGTGGTGGAAAAAGGAAAAGGAACTGAGAGGGCACCAGGAATCAAGCATGAGGTGCAATGCAATGAGCTGGCAGCAGCCACTGCAGGGCACAAAGCCCAGTGGGTACGAAGAGCCCCAGGGTCACCATGTGAAAAGGCTGGACCCTGGCTCTGGAAAGCAGTTCAGAAAGTGCCAGGGTTGGAGACACACAGAGGGGTCCTGACATAGGGACACGAGCCAGGCCTGGAGCTCAAGCTGTGAATCCAGCCAAGGGCCTCTCTCCATTACCCCTCAGGGCCCCTGTGTTCACCACTTAGACAGTCAGCTGAATCATAACCCCCCAGGATGTCCACATCCTACTCCCCAGTACCCGTGTTACCTTATATGGAAAGAGACTGCAGATGTTATTAAGAATGTTGAGATAGGGAGACTTCCCTGGACTACTTTTAAAAAAATCATAAGTGGCCTTATAAAAGGCGGGCGGCAGAGGGAAACTAAGCTACAGCAGAAGAGGAGACCATGTGACCACAGAAGCAGAAGTTGGAATGGTGCAGCCATAAGCCAAGGGAGACCAGCAGTCACAAGAAGCTGCAAAAGTCCAGGATCAAATTCTTCCCCAGAGCCTACATAGGGAATCAGCCCCGTGGATACCTTGATTTTACTCCTTAAAAACCCATTTTGGATTTCTAACCTCCAGAATTTTAAGAGAATAAATCATGCTACTTTAAATCACTAAATTTGTAGCAACTTGTTACAGCATCCACAGAAAGCTAAGATAGCCATCAACAAGTGCAGAGCAGAAAGGCTCCCTGACCTGCCTGTCAATAAATCTGGAAACTCCCACCCCCAACATACTTCCTGCCCCATCCTCCAACCCCTTCCCCTACCAGGCTTCCCTTTGCCTGGGCCCACTCCATAATCATAACATCCCTAACACATCACTGAGGCTTGGTGATCTGCCCACTGTTATAAATGAAATCAAACACGTGGTTGGGTGTGGGTGAGCACAGCAGAAAAAATTTACTTCAGCCAAAGGGCAAAAAGAATGCGCACTCAGCAAGGAAATCAGGGCGCAATACTACCCTTCTCTCTAATTGGAGGAGCTCAGGTGCAGTCTGCCCAGTTGGCTAAGATGAGGTGGAAGCAGGTGCAAAGAGGAAGTAGGCAGCGACTGGGAGAGAGTGGGGGTGGGGGTCACCACATGTGTGGTGAGGGTTGCAGTGAGTCAGCAAAGTTCACAGGAAGAGAATGGGTGGATACCAGAAAGGGTCCTTGGAAAGAGGTGGGTGTACACAGGTGGGCGTAGATAGGTGAGGGAGATACTATCTTTAAGGGGGAGGGGTATCTAAAATGGAGGTAGTATGTTATACATCACAATCTTTCAAGTTTGATAGAAAAGACATACATCTTACACCACTTCCCTGTCCTGTGTGTGGCCTGTTGAGACAGGGCTTCACAGTTTCCCCCACACTTCCTGATCCAGCTACCCCCCTGGCCTCATCTTCTGTACACTGCAACCAGAGCAGCCTTGCTTAAACAGAATTCTTGGTCAAGTTCCTTCCCCAAACCCTCTGGTAGCTCTCCCACTGCATACATACCATCCAGGTCCTAGGTCATTAGAGGTTGCAGCCCCCTCTAAGCCCCTAGTATCAGGTCACTTCAGCAGCCACTCAGCAGATGGAAAACTCCTCTCCAGATCAAGACAAGTCACAGGATAAAGTCTGGGGTGGGACAGGTTGGCTCCCAGGCCCAGTGGGGAAGGGCAGGCTGTGGGCCACCAGGTGGAGACTGCAGGCAGACTGGCCAGCCGCACTCAGCTACATGGAGGAGCCACCCAGGGCGGGCACCCCATCCTCTCTCAGCAGGCTTGCCTTGGCAGCAGCAGGCCAGAGTGGATCCCACAGTGTTCTGCCTCCTCTGCCTGTCCGGGAGGACACTGCAGTCTGACAGCAGTGGGAAGAGGCTTGGCACACACAGCTTCTGAGAAGAAGGCAACCAAGGTCACTGGCACAGGGTTGTCTGACTTCTTTCTCTTCCCTCAGTCCAGGGGCATGGCAGGGCTTCAGTATAGAGCAGCCCAGCAACAGATCCCCAGGACAGTAACTACCTTCCCCTCCTTTGCTCCAAGGTATCCTCATGGGGCAGCCCATGGAAGAAGGCAGAGGAAAGCAGAGGCCAATGCAGGGGTGGGAGTGGGTAAGGGAGATGTGTGTTTTATTTGGTCTATATGGTGCTTTTCAGAAATTTGAAGCCACATTTTAAAATCAGGAGGGTTCACATAAAACGATCGATACCTGAATCCTCTTGACATCAGCTGCCCAAGATCTAAACTTATACCAAGACAAGGTCAAGGAAGGGCTGTCCCTTTGGATGGGGTCTCTGGTCTGCCCTGCACCCATGGCAAGGCCACGGCGGGGTGCCGTTGCTTTCATTTTTACAGACCTATTTTCTCTGTCATCTGTGGGTACATCAAAAGTAGGGAAATGAAGGCCAGGCCAAGGGTGGGTGCAGTTTTTTTTCTCTGCTGTGCTCTTCATTGGCATTGCCTACCAGGCCCTGCAGGCCTCTGAGTTTGCAGCTCTTAACTTGGGATATCAGGACTTTCTGCAAATGGCATTGTATGTCTGAAAGGAAAATCACATGCCTGGAGTATGCTGTAGGGATTTTTATAGAACCCCAAGGTCAGCCCCTTGAAGGCTGAGATAGTCAGGCCCTCAACATGGATACAAGGCCAGCTTCTCCAGGAACATGGTCTCAGGGTCAGTCCAGCCACAGACTGGCCTAGCCTTTCCAGGTGTGGGGCACCATGTGGCTGAGACTGCAACTAGTTGCTCCTCCACATGGACCCACCATGGGTATCTCAGAGATATGTGCCCCATTCACCATGTAGTTGAAATGGTGACTCCAAAAATATCAAGTCCTAATTCCCACAACTTGTGACTAGTACTTTATATGGCAAAAAAGGACTTCACAGATGTGATCTGGTTAAGGATGTTGATATGTAGAGATTATCCTGGGTTACCAAAATGTAACCACATGCACCCTTCAAGGGGGAAGCAGAGGGAAATAGGACACATACACACAGACAGAATAGGAGGTGATGTGTTCACAGAAGCAGATATTGGAGTGATGCAGCCAAGAGCCAAAGGAGACCAGCAGCCATCCCAGTCTGGGAGAAGCAGAGAACAAATTCTCTCCTAGAAACTCCAGCAGGAACAGAGCCCTGCCAACATCTTGATTTTGACCCATTGAAATTGATATCAAACTTCTGGTTCCCAGAACTGTAGGAGAATGCATTTCTATTGTTTTAAGACCCCTAGTTGGTGTATTACTGAAGTCTGAGGCTTAGAGAGAGTGACGTGTCAGGGCCACCAGGTTCCAGAGTCAGACTCGTAGCCTGGGCAGGGCTTTTTATTCTGTACTTGCCACCTATGCCTCGCTCCTCAATAACCCCAGAGATGAGAGATGGAAACCAGGGCAGGGCTCAGGTACAGAGCTTGACCCTGTTCACATACATGCTTGTGTGAGTACACACACTCACAAAACACAGTATACCCCACCCTATAACATAGTGTCTCTGGGCCCAAGGTTGGCCTTAGGGAAGGCAGAGAACAGAGACTCAGAACACTCATAATCCTGAGAAAGGCCCACACCCCCAAGGAACTTTGGGAGATGCCTCAGTCACCAGTCCCCAAAAGGCCACCCTGGTTCCCTGGCCTCAAAGCAGAGATGCTTACTAGTATGACCATGAGGAGAAAAAGCATCCTCCCCTCCCTCAACCCTTCACTCTTCTTAATAGCCTCCTCCAGAGCTGGAGGGCAAGACTGCTGTGAGCTAACCTGCTTACCACACACACCTAACCTCAGCGGAAGTCTGGGAAGTCTGGGAAAACGTTAAAACCCTCCTTTTCCATCCATTTCCCCAGCAGCGGACCTTACAGGGCAGAAACTATTGGTGAAAATGATTCTCTGAGGATCTGTGAGGATCTGTGAGCCCATGAGGTCACCCCCAGGCAGCCTGTTGGCTTCTCAGAGAAAACAGGACAACTGTCTCAGCACCCCTGAGGTGCAGCCCTGTGGGCCCCAGGCACTCCCAGGCATCACCAACCACAAAAGCCCCTTCCCCATGGGACCCAACACACCCACCCCCTATGGAGGAAAAGCAGGATGTTTCAACCCACTTCTAGAAGTTGCCCTGGGGAGGTAAGAGGATACTTAGCATCTCCTGCCTGCTTGAACCAGAAAAGTTCATGGATATAGCAGAGCTCCACCCAGAATTCACTGGAAAAAAGGATCCCTGCTATGGTTTAGATATAATCTGTCTCTCAAGGGTTTATGCATTGGAAATGTGGTCTCCAGGGTAGTGATGCTGAGAGGTGGTGGAACCTTTAAAAGGTAGGGCCTAGGGAGAGCTCTGTAGATCTCTGGGGGAGCTCCGATCAGAAGGGATTAAGGTAGCTCTTGCAAGGTGCAGTATTTTAAAAAGTGAGCCTGGGCTCTGAATTCCCCTTTGGCTTCCTTCCTGGAGATGTATCTCTCACTTTTGCATGTGTTCCTTCCATTATGATGCCATCATCCCTTAGGCCCTCACCAGCTGCCCAACCAGAGGGATTTCCTGATCTTGGACTTCCAGTCTCCAAACTGTAAGTTAAATAAATCTCTTTTCTTTATAAAGTTAGCATGCCTCAGGTATTTCATTATAGTAAAAAAAAAAAAAAAGATGAATACAGTCCCCTAGTGCCTAAGTGCATTTTGCAATGCTATAACAAAACACCTGAGGCAGGGTGTTTATAAGTAAAGAATTTATGTACTTCATGATTCCTGTGATCGGAAGGTACAAAGAGCATGGCACCAGTATCTTAGAACTGACCCACTTAGCTGCATCACAACCTGGTGGAAAGGCAGAAAGGGAAACAGCTGTGTACAAGAGACCAAACAGGTAGGATGGTCTTGCTTTTTAACCATCTGCCTTCATGAGTCTAATTCATTCCTATGAGTCTCAACCAACTCCATCAAACCAACATTATCCAATCATGAGAATGGAGCCCCCGTGACCTACATCTTAAAGTTTCCACCACTTCAGCATCACCACTTTGGTGTTTCCAGCACATGAAATTTTGGGGGACAAACTACACCCAAATCTTAGTACCTCATTCATGCTCTCTCTCTCTCTCTCTCTCTCTCACACACACACACACACACACACACACAATACCCTTTGCCCTGAGGTCCTCCTGCGGTTCTGTGCCCAGTAAAGTATGTCCTCTCACTATGACCAGTTACAGGACACAGCTTTTATATTTCCCCAGCTGCCACTCTGTGTCCTGACAAGGCCCAGACCAATAGTTAAGTTGAACCATCTGAGGTCACCCCAGGACCTAGGCCCAAATCCAGCATAAACTATGTCTGGATCCCCTCCAGCCAGTGAGTAGACCTCAGCCCTGGGCCATGAGGGAATAATCAGGTACATCCAAGGGGAAACAATCTCTGCAGACCTGAGTCACTCATGCAGAGCTATGCTGACACTGGACATGGATGTCAAAGAAAGCCCCAGACCATAAGTGTCCAGTCTGAACTTATAGCCCAGCCAATACCCATAGCCTGGGCTCCCCACTGGAGAGTCTGGGCTCACAGCCTGGGCCAGAGGCCTAGAGTTCAGCCTTCTTCCCCAATGGGAAGGTTCACCTTCTTCCCCAATGGCCAATTATCAATCCTTACCCCACCTACCTTCCAGTCCAGCCTCCCCTTGACCTGTGCTTTTGGCCTTATCCAGCATCTTTAAAGGCCAGTGGTTTCTGGGCTTATTCTGAGTTTGAAATTCCTTTCCTGTGTTCTCAGTTCCAAGTTCTCATTAAAGATATGTGGATTGGGGTTGTGAGGTGGAGGGAGGATTTGACAGAAGATGCCAAAACACCAGAAGTCCAGAAAATAAAGTCGGGCCAGCTAGGCCATGGGGGAAGGGCTTCCATGTTTAGGAAGATAAGCATCATGTGGAATTTGGGATCAGTCATGGTGAAGGGCACCTGGCCAGCTCCACTGTGCAGACTCCACCTCACCCTGGCTGGGGCGGGTGGAAGGGATAGAACCACCCAGAATCTTCCAGTAAAGGCCAGCCCAGAACTACAGGCCCAAAGCCCAAAGTAGTCAGATCGTAAGCTCTCTGGGAAACAGGCATTTCTAACCTCAGCAGACATATGAGGAAGCAGAGGCCAGAGGCCCAAACTTGCCCAAGGTCAGAAGAGGCCCTGACCCCAGGTCTGGGGCTCTCCCTTTGTCCCATTTTCATTCTTACGCTACAAGGTTATGCCCCCTGCAGAAAATCACAGGAGTGTGCATGAGGCAGAAGGGGTGAGGTTGGGGCTGGGCAAGACTGAGCAGGCAGCATCCAGTGGCCCAGCTGGTGGCAGCCAAGGTGGACAGCAATTCATTACCAGGGAAGAAGGGGCCGCAGAACTATTGATCAGCTCCAGAGAACTCTGGGCTTCCTGATAGAACAATTCCTTTGCAAAGGTATCTGACATGGTTTCTTGAAATTAGAATGGTGCCCTGCCAGGCTGCACCCAATTGATCTGTCAAGCTGAGAAGTCAGGGAGACCTAAAATAAATGAGCCAGGACTGCTCTGGATAAATGGGAGCATCTCAGTATATCACAACACTGGGGGCTGGCCCAACCAGAAGCCTCCAGAGCATTCACTGTGAACATGCAGATGTGCATGACCCAAGATCCCAGGTTACCTGCTGTGTCTGCAAAAACCTGCAATGGCTTTCCTCAGCCAGGGGTCCAAGTCCAGAGGTTGAAGGTTGAGCTCACAGCCACTCATTCACCCAGCAAAAGACAGGCACAAGTGAGGTGGCCTAATTTACACAGTGGGTCCCTGTGAGCCTGGAAGGACCACTTCAGACCCTAATCCTGGCCTCCTCACAATCCAGAACCAGAAATCCAGAGAATGCCTTCGAGATTTGGACTAGCATAATGGGATCAGCTCTATGAGACTATAGTTAGATGACCAGTCACCCTGGCCCCCCAGCAGCTCCTTCCATGTTCCTGGGCCCAAAGCGCGCTTTAATTGAAAAAGACAAAATCCCCTGAATATGCGCAAAGACTGATGAGGCTGTTGGGAACATCTCTGGGTTCTTCACTGGGTGCATCCTCTGGGGGATTCAGAAACAGCACCCAGGGTCTTTCCCTACAAGCAGCCAGGGGAGAGTTGGGATATGATGTGGACTTTGGCAGCAGAGGCAGGGGAAGGGAGCTTCCTGGAGGGAACAAGGTGCCTTTTTCATGGGCTCAGCACTCAGGCCAGAGATGCAGGCCTGATCTGGGCCTCCCTGCTCCCCAAAACTGTCCAACCCTGGGGCAGCAGAAGTAGGCCATTGGACAGCCTTTGCTCCCCTCTATGATGGCCCAAACCTGTAAGCAGCAGGTATTAAGGCTGTTTATGACCCAAATACACCCAGAGCCAAAGACTAGCCCTACCACCCGCACTATGTCATGCAGTCAGCCAAGCAGCTGGCACATTCCCAAGCCAGTAAGGCTGGAGCTCGGCCTCAGCCTGCAATCAAAAGAGGACATTAGTGCTGTCCATGCAGCCCACCCATCTGCAGCAGCCTTACCTGTGTCCAGGACCTGCGGCCCCTCCAGAGGAGGGATTTTAGGGGTGGGCGGTCGGCGATACACCACGTGCATTCGGCCCTGCTCAGCCTCCTGCGCCACCAGCCCCTTCTCCAGGGGCTCAATGAAGAACTCCTCCTCCTCCATCCGGATTAAACCAGCCTAAGGGGGAAAAGTTGAGAGGTTCAAATTCCCAACACACAACAGACTGAGGAGGGGGATCAGAGAGGAGGGCCCCAGTGGGCAGCACCTCCCAGCTGAAGAGCCTACCTGGCACCCCAGCTAGAACCCTGGGTTGGCTGGAGGGCATACAGGTGGTCCCTCACCTACTCTGCGACTCCACTTCCAGAGGACAGCCACCAGATAGTGCTGACCCCTCTGTGAAGGAGGGGCTCTGCTTGAGTCATCCCCTGCCCCATACCTCAAATCTCCTTCCAGAAAAATTACTATGCCTGTAAAACCCAAAATGTCAACAACAGTCTGGAGGGATTCAAGCATATCTATAGGTCTACATGTGTCCCTGGAAGGACATCAAGATGCATCAAATAAGGGCCAAGGGTCTCCCCCACCTCCTGGAAACCCAGACACAAAGGTCAAAACTGTCAACTATAGGCTGAGTCTACCCATAGACAAGTTCAGTTTGGGCCAAAAGAAGATTTTTTAATGCTCTGAATCCAATACTCAAAATGATGAGATTTCATGTTTTCAAAAAGCAATTCCAAACTACCCTTGGAAAATTCAGGCTCTGACCAAAGTGGGCTGCACACTTCTCTGCAGTAGAAATCTTGGACAGATGTGTGCCCCTGTAGCTAGTCACAGTCCCAACTGTCCCACATTGACTATCCCTTACCCAACCTTGTCATAGGAGAATACAGGAAGGTGCATTGCTGTCTCCCCACCATGACCAGGCAAGGCCCTTCCTGGTTGCAAACCCCTTGCTAAATTCCTGATTCTGTCTGGGTTCAGGCTGCCCTGTTCTACAGCAATCAAGGCTCTCAGTCTGCTCCTGCTCTCCCAGCCCTCACACTGGCCACTGGGTTGTGCATACACACATCAAGCTACCCAGACCCCAAACTTGCCATATCCTCGGTGTGGGAGTTCCTGCTCCCAGCTCCCATCCTGGCCCATCGGGTAAGCCCCTTCAGCACCTAGCTCAGCCCCTCTCAGTTGCTCTCCTCTCCAATGCAGCCCTCCCCTGTGCCATCCTACTGTCACTACTCAGTCCACCTGTCCCATGACTGCTCCAGCTCCCACACTTTGGTGTTTTGGTACACTATCCATAAGCCCAAAATTTCACACTGGGGGTTCACAACATGTCTAACTTCCTCTAGATCACACAGTTATGACCTGCAAGGGTTTTTTTTTTTTTTTAATGCTTAAACTGATTGTTAAGATGTAAAAACTAGGAGATTCCACATCAACAACCAGATTTTCAGAAAAACTGGCATTTTTTTTTTTTTTGCCCATCCAGCACTCTGGTTTAGCTGGCACTCACTGCCTAGGGTTCCTGTCCAGCAAAAGCTGTGCACTGCAGCATGCAACCCCTGGCATTACCCATCCAGATGTTCAGAAACTTCATGCCACCAAAATTACCCAAATGGTCTCTGCCACATCATCATACTAGCTGGGAGAGGGGACAGAGTAGTTGCATAGGCTGCCCTACTCCCTCACCCGTAGGGCGCTCTTTGGGCCCTGTCCTGATGCTAGCTAGGAGCCTTCAAGGACAGAGAAGCAGGTGGCTTTCTCACAGGGCCTGCTGAGCACCTGACATTAGAATGGGGTGCAGCCAAGTTGCTAGGGAATAATGCGGATGATCCATGGGCAAGAGACAGTTCCAGTAATAAGAAGGGGCTGGCGCAGGTGCAGAAGAATTCAGAGAACAGTATCGGCTCCAATTCTGGAAACAAGAGAGTAGTAACCAGAGGGTGGGAATGCTTACCTGAAACTTTCCCCAACACTTTGCACTGGCCAAAAAGTCATAGAGAGGGACGGCGTTCACATACAAAGGTCCAGGAGGCAAGTCACAGCCAATGGGAAGAACTAATCAGTTGAATGGTTGGGAATATTGATGGCATGCTGAGTGACATGTCACACAGATCAGGTCTCCAGGGTGAGGGCAGAGAGCAGCTCAAAGGCTTGAGGGCAGGAAGCACCATGTTCTGGCTTATAGTTGGGAACACACAAGCTATTGCAGAGTCAGTCTTCTAGTAAGAACACAAATGTGCCTGGGGAGTTGAGAAGTAGGTGCTCGTAGATACCCTAGAGACAGGTAATGGGTCCTGGATGGGACAGATACCAGTGAACTGAGGAAGTAGAACTTGAAACAGGACTTGGGGACAGATCAGATTCAGGAACAAGGGAGATGCTAGGGCCCAGGAGGGCTTCTAGGTCTGTGGTTAGCTGAGAAATAGCCCCTCCCCACAAAGTTATCCAGGTCCTGATCTCTGGTTCCTAAGCATGGTACTTTATACACTAAAAAAAGGACTTTGCAAATGTGACTATGTCAAGGTTATGCAGCAGACAGATGATTGCCCCATATTATCAGAGTAGGCCCCAAATGCTATAACATGCCCACTCCCCTGTAAGAGGAAGGCAGAGGAGGATTTAACAAGGAAGAGGAGGAAGTGATGTGATCACAGAGGCAGAGACTAGAGTGAATGGCCACAAGCCAAGGAACACCAGTGGCCACCACTAGAAGAGACCAGAAATGACTTCTCCCCTAGAGCCTTGTAGAGGGAGGTCAGCCCTATCAACTCCTTGATTTCAGCCAGACTGTGCTGATTCCAGACTTCTGGCCCCCAAGAACGTGAGAGAATAAGCTTCTGTCCTTTTAAGTGACAGCAGCCACAAGAAACAAATGCAGGGTCCTGGAGGATGATCAGATGAATGGGGTGGCCAGGCAAAGGGTGAAGCCATTCTCTGACAAGCACAGGAAAAAGAGCAAGAGGAGTGAACTCACAGGGACACACTGGGTGTGTGGCAGAGGAGGAGGCCCAAGAGGCCAAGGAAGGGCAACAGAAACAGCGGGATGAGGTCACTGAGGCTGTGAGAGGAGAAAGAAGTTCTGGTGGGAACCCTACAGGCCCCACACACTTCTGACTCATCTGTGGATCCCAGAGCACCATCAGCCCTGGCAGACAGTCAGCAAATGCTGTGGGTTGAGTGAATGAATGACCCCAAAACATCAGGACACGTCTTCCCAGAGAGATGGGAAGGGTAGGGAGGGCGTCCACTGGCACATGACGAGAATGTTTACAACAGCAAGAGTAACTTCCAGTACATTGCCATGGTGTGTGGTTTGGGGGGAGACTGGTGTCTCAAACACATCTTATTAATAGAACTCATTCAAAGAAGCATGGGAATTAACCCCTGCAGGGCAGCAGCAAATGAGCTATCTGGAAGTCCAGTGTTCCGGATTCCTGACATCCTTTCTGTCTGAGTGGGTGACCTCAGGCAAGGTACCAAAGCTCCCTGGACCTCCAATTCCTCACCTGTAAATGGGGTCAGTCCTCTTTCTCATTGCACAGTTGCAGCCTGAGACACACTTAGAAACGGCACATGCTGTCAGTGTTCCTCAACCCAAGTGATGGTATCCAGCCTGTTTGCTTTTCAAATGAGGAAACTGAGGTCCTGATGTAGGAGGTCTGCCATGGATACATAGGGCGTAGAAATCAGAAACAAGGCCCAGGTGGAAGAGGCCTCCCCTTGGCCAGATCAGACTTATGAAGGCAATTGGGGAAGAACACTGGGGCACAGGGGTCATAGGTCTTCTGAGAAATAACCTTTGCTTCCCAGACTAGAAGCCATCTATGGCACAAGTTCTGGCCCTGGGGTAATCCTGGCAGTGCCTAACATGACAATCAGACAATGCCCAACCTGGTGAAGAGTAGCCCTCTTTGGATGAGTGACCTCAAGGGACAATTTGGGGTCCCCCACCACATGGGAGGTCAGATTCTCTTCTTCTCTTTGGCCAGTCTCCTGGAGGGAGGTCACCAAGTTGACATGAGGACACTAAATCCATGTGATGCTGCCATGATCAGGAAGCCAGAGCCAAGACTGGCTGGCTGGGGGCCCTTCTAAGTTCCTACCTGAAGGGCACACTAGAGCACACTGAGAGAAATCAAAAGTATGAAGCCACTTTGTTCAGTTTTCCTCAAATAATTATCTTAGTGATGGTGTTCCTAAGTAGAGATGCTGGACATATTCTTTGTCAGCATCAACCCATCTCTGCTGGGTATTTTAAAATGCATACATGGATGTCACATTGATGAACTTAGGTGTCACTTTCCCCAAGACCAGTGGCTGATCATTATGAGATCAATGGATGACCACCCTCAAGACCAACAGCTGAGCAACCCAAGACGATCAGCCACTCTGATCACTCCCAAGATAAGTGGGTGAACACCCCCAATGAATGACCATTCCCAAGACCAATAGATGACCACCCAAAGGCCAAAGGATGAATACTCATAAGACCAATGATTAACATCCCCAATAAATGACTACCCTGAGACCAATAAATGACCATCCCAAAGTCAAATGTTTGAACACCCAAGACCATTCCTGGGCCCCAAGGCTAACCACCCCAAAGACCAATAGATGGTAATTCCCAAAACTACTGGATGAACAGTTTGAGGCCAGTCACTGATCACCCTGACCATCAGCTAACTGCCACTCAAGATCACCTACCTGAATAATGCTGGATAAGAGTTCTCCACAAAGAAAGCAGGGTTCATTAATAAAATACCTGATTTTCAAACATTTTAGTATGCATCCCAGCAACAATCTGTCTAAAAAACTACAGAAGAAAATTGACAAGAGAACAAGGCACAAAATATGAACTACATTTTGCTGAGTTTTTTCCAGGACTTTGATTTTCCTGTTGCCAGTGGCAAGTGTATCTGTTTTTGCATGTAATTTTTATTAATAAGAACCAGTCACTCTCCCAACTCAATAAATATTTAAGAAATACCTCAAGCATATCAGTCTGTAGAGTACTCAATTGGGAGCTGGCTGGTGGCCCATCTGTCCCACCCCATCACTGTTCAGTCTGGTGTCTTACAGAGGGGCTGATACCCTAAACTCAGCTCTCACTCTGCAAGTCTGTGATTATCTTCCAAACTCAATCAGGTTCTCCCCTCTGGGACAGAAAGAGGCTCCTAGGGAGGACTATGTCAGGAATCCTGGTTATCACTGCAGAGGCCCAGAGCCTGGTGATACCTTGGCCACCAGGTCAAGTCACCAGTATTCAGATTTGGTGAATTATTAAATGCCTACTACACCTCCTTCTTCCATGCCCTTTTCCTTTGCTATTTGATTTATAGTGAAACAGTCACTAGAACTGGACACTAAAAGTTAAAAATTTATAAAAATCCAAAGGCTTAAACAACTATCCTCTATTACTTTGAATTTTTATAGCACTCCAAACCCTGGCACCCTCAAAGTTAAGGTTTAAGAGAAAACACAAATTTGCATCCTGCTCCCCTCAGCATAACTATTGCTCATCCTTGCCAGCTCCTTCCCTGGGACCTGAAGATTGCAGCATATCAGCAGGCTCCAGTGCGTGCATGACCCGAACCAGGTCTCTCACTCAACCTCATCATTTTTGCAGCCTCTGGCACAAAGACTGGCAGATATTTGTCAAGTTCGCAGTGGTAACAATCAAGAACACAAAGAAGGTGGGCACGGTGGCACAAGCCTGTAATCACACCAGCTTGGGAGGCTGAGGCAGGAGAATTGCAAGTGTGAAGCCAGCCTGAGCAACTTAGCGAGGCCCTAAGCAACTTAGCAAGAGACTGTCTCAAAACAAAAAAATAAAAAGGACTGGGGATGTGGCTTAGTGGTTAAGTGCCCTTGGGTTCAATCCCTGGTTCCAAAAAAGAAAAGAAAGAGAGAGAGAGAGAGAGGGAGCGAGAAAGAGAGAGAGAGAGAGAGAAAGAGAGAAAGAAAGAAAAAAGAGGCTGATCCAAACACAGATAGAACCAGTCATCAATAAAGGACAGGCATCGTGTGTCAGCCTCAGCTCCCTGTAGCCTCCAAACTCAACTCTGTCCTGAAACACAATCTCTCTCTCTCTCTCTCTCTCTCTAACACACACACACACACACACACACACGTTGTGTGCTTGCCATTGGAATCCCTCAAATCTCTAGCACCTGGCAAGATCCCCATTTTTTAAGCTTTTAACTCCAAAAGAACCATAGTTTTGTTTTTTTTTTTATAAGATGAATATAGCGATACAGTTGAGGGGGAAACATTATCAAACATTCAAGAACCAATGTATATATACTTAGTTATCCAGGGCTAATGCCACATCATGGATGCCCAGTTTGGGTCCCCCCTGTTTCTGTTTCCCCCAGAAGAACTCCTGAGTTAAATGGATATCTCATCGAGGACAGAGATCTCCTTCTGAGATGATTCCCCCATATTCCCACCCTCCAGTCTCCTAGGAGTTCTTCCTACACCCTCTTCCCCATCCCCTCCCTGCTCCTCCAAGTATCCTAGGGAGTCGTCTCCCTAGAACCATGGTTTTCTCCTCTTCTTCTCTTATGCAATGAACTAAAGACTCATTTGGACAATGGGTAAAGGCCACCCAGCCTCCCTTCAGGGAGACAAGCTGGCCTCGTGTTACTCTAATGTGGAGTGGTATCAGGGCACCTCCTGACAATGCCTGCTCTGACAGACACTCTTCTGCCCCTCTCAGAGTCCTGGGGAAGACTAGAGTATCCCTGGGAGCTTTATGGGAATGGAGTTGGAACCCTCAGCACTGGCCAACCACAGGACTGAGAAATGAAGCTGCATCAGGTTTATCTACCCAATCCTAATCTCTATGGGCTCCTTCCCAGCTCAGCATCCCAGAAGATATTTTTGCACATTAATTTTTCCACTTTTTTCAAAAGGGATGACAGCCATTTGTGGGGGGACATCATGCACCAACAGGCAGAACAGTCCAGAGGGTCAGGAAGCATTTGTCCTTCCCCACCACCCCACTGCATTTCTACTAGCTCCTGCTCCATGCCTTCTGGAGCATCCCCCTCTGGAAAGGTCTACCTGTGGGATGTCCTTTTGGCAAAGTCCTTGCCTGCCTGGTTCTCTTTGCATTTGGGGTGAAGGCAGTGGTCCTTGTCAAGTGTCAGTCATTCTCAGTCTTCCTCTTGAGTAGCAGCCCCTTATCCGGGGATTCGGGGCTCAATCCTTCTAGACCAGGGAAACTGTGACTGAGGTTTGGCCTTCTAGGGTTGAGTAGAGCATAGTGATCATGGACAGTGTTGTCCCTGAGCTCCACAGAATCCTGAAGACTTTGCCTATCAGGACTTGCCCCTCCCTGAACCAAATCGCAGGCCCTATAGCTCCTTTACTCCAGAAAGTCCTTCTTTTGGCCTATGCTGGCCAGAGTTAGTTTCTGAGGCTCAGTCTGGGGAGTCCTAATAGTCATATGTCCCCAGTACTGAGACCAGTGCCCAGCTGAGTGCTAAGTTGGACCCCACTTTGAAGCACTGGGTGGAGGAGCCAACTGGACAAAGAGCAAGATGACCTGGTTTCAAACTAGGTTCAGGGACCAGTTCTATATCTTCTGCAGCCCCTGTTTCCTCTTCTGCAAAATGAGGAATGAATCAGGAAGCAACATATCCTTCTGTGATTCTACAATGACCAAGAAGAGCTCCACAAGAAAGACCTGGAGAGGCGGCTCAGCAGTTACAGCGCTTGCCTGGCATGCGCAAGGACGTGGGTTCAAACCCCAGCACAGCGTACACAACAAAGTGTCTGAGCAACGAAAGTCACATGAAAAACTAAATAAAATTGATTCTCTCTCTCTCTCTTTAAAAAACAAACAAACAAACAAACAAACAAATAAATAAAAAGACCCAGAAATGAACAAACTAAAAATCAGAAACCCACCCCTGCCCTGCATGGTCACTTCTGTCTACAGATAGGGCTAAGGCCATCTACTGGTATGCAATGCCTTCCATGGTACCACAGGAGCCACCCTCTTGTCTGGACTTCTTTTGAACCTCAGTTGGTGCCACTCCCCTTCTCTCAAACATCTACAAGCCTCTGCCCTTCATGCCCAAGAGACTTGGTGTCACCCAACAGACCTCTGGACTTGAGTCCTTCCCTGTGAGTCTACACACTTGTAGGGGTTTTCAAATACGGAGGAAGTTCAAACGCCTCCAAAGTTCTATAAGGCAGAATGCCCTATTTACAGAGGACCAGCCTTAGCAACTCAGGCCCTAGCACCCTAGCAACTTAGGGAGACCCTGTCTCAAAATTTAAAAAAAGAAAATTTTTAAAAAGGGCTTGGGATGTGGCTCCGTACTAAGTTCCCCTGGGTTCAAGCCCTGGTACCAAAAAGAAGTTGAAACACTAACAGTTTTCCCATTGGGGCAGCATGCAGGCCCACGGACCCACCCCTGTTCTACCCACACCCACCTCTAGGAGAACCACTATAGGTGGGCATGGGGGTCATCATGCCAACATGACCTTTGTCTTACGCAATTGTATTAAATTCTATCCAGATTGTCTTTTGAGACTTAGACTGAACTCTTATTATAAAAAAGAGATTGTAAGTATTAGAGATGTGTGAAAGCTCTGTCAGCACTAAATGAGATTCCCCTTGACTTAGAAAGTTTAAAACATAATTGTAAAGGGAGTAATTTTTTTACAGGTAGGCTCATTGCTTTAAAAATATGTAACAACCTCATGGAACTATAATTCACATGCCATATAATTCACACATTTAAATTGTACCTTGAAAATGTACAATTCGGGGGCTGGAACGGTGGCTCAGCAGTTTCAGAGCTTGCCTGGCAAGCACGAGAACCCGGATTCAAACCCCAGCACCACGTACACAACTAAGCGTTGGAGCAACTAAGGCCATGTGAAAAACTAAATAAAGTTGTTTCTCTCTTTCTCTGTCTCTCTCACTGTCCCTCTCTCTTTAAAAAAAAAGAAAAAAGGAAAGAAAGAAAGTGTACAATTCAGCCATCACTATTATCCATTTTAGAACATTTTCATCCCAAAAGGAAACCACATCAGCACTTATCCCCTCAGGTTGGCCCCAACTCCTCCTCTCCTGCTCAGTCCCTGGCAACCACTAATCTACTTTCTGTCTCTGAATTTGCCTATTCTGAACACTATACATAAATTGAATCCTACAATATGTGTTATTTTGTGACTGGTTTCGCTCACTTTGTAGTTTTCAAGTTTCATCCATGTTGTAGCACGCATCTGTGTTTCATTCTTTTTTATTGTCAAATAATAGTTCATCAAATGCATATGCCACATTTTATTTGTACATTCATTGCTTGATGGATAATCGGTTCTTCTGACTTTTTGGCTCCTATGTACAATGCTGCTATGAACATTTGTGCACATGTTTTTATGTGGATAGATGTTTTCATTTCTCTTAATGTGAAGCTGCTGTGTCCTACGGTAACTCCAGGCTGTTTTCCACAGTGGCTGTACCACTTTACATTCTCAGTAGTCATGTAAAATGGGCCTAATTTCTCCTCCTCCTCACCAATGCCTATATCTGAATCTTTGATTCTAGCAGGTGTGATGTGGATTTCCCTGATAGATAAAAATGCAGAGCATCTTTTCATGAGCTTATTGGCCATTCTTTTATCTTCTTTGGGGGGAAAAATGTCTATTCAGATCCTGTGCCCACTTTCAAAAGGAATTGTTTTTCTTTTATTGAGTCATGAGAGTTTTTTATGTATTCAAGATGCATGTCCTTCATTAGATATACAATTTACAAAATGTTCTCTCATTCAATGGGTTATAGTTTTTTGATAACATCCATTAAAGTTATAACAAAGACTTGCTTTACATTTTTCAAAAGAGGTAGTTTTTTTGTTTTGCTTTGCTTTGTTGGTACCAGGGATACTGAAACCCAGGGGCACTTAACCACCAAGCCACATCCCCAGTCATTTTTATTTTTTTACTTTTGAGACAGGGTCTCATTAAGTTGCCTAGGACCTCACTAAGTTGCTAGGGCTAGCTTTGACCTTGCAAACTTCCTGCCTCAGCCCCTGAGCCGCTGGGATTACAGGCATGGGCCACTTGGCCTGCCTCAAAAGAGTTTTACAAAAAGCTTTAGCTCTTACACTGTGTGCATGGTGTGAGGAAGGGATCCAATTTCATCCTTTTGCATGTGGATATCCACTTATTAAAGCATCACTTCTTGAAAAGACTCTTTTCTATCATTGAAAATGTCATATGTGTCAAAAATCAATGTTAGAATTTCTTTTTCATAGTTCTAGTCCATTGATTCGAATGTCTGTCCTTCTTCTAGGACCACACAATCTTGGTTACCATTGCTCTGTAGTCAATTTAAAAATCATGAAGTGAGAATCTTCCAACTTTGTTCTTCTTTTTCAACATTGTTTTAGCTATTCTGGGTCCCCTGAATTTTCATATATATTTTAGGATCAGCTTGTCAATGTCTGCCAAGAAGCCAGCTGGGATTTTGATAGGATTCAATGCTTTCTAATGCCATGCTTGGCACCGCATTAGTTTGCCTGCTAGGCCAAACCTTAGGAACCATTGGCCTAGAAAGAAACACTCCATTAGAAATCAAGGACCCTTCCTCTGCCAACTAACAAGGTATGTGACCTTGAACAAGTTGGAGCCTCAGGGAGTAGAGGTGCATGGGAGTGACTGTGTTTCAATCCTCTAGCTGGGGGATCCTCTCACAAGCATCCAGGCTCAGTTCCACTTTGCACCTACTCCCATCATTCTTCATTTCTCTTTTTATGCAACCCAAACTTGATTTCAAAATTGAGTGGCCACAAATAGAGAAATCACAAGTCTGGAGTATTGAAATTGAATTCTGCTTTAGAATTATGATTAGGATTATCAACCAGATGTTACTTATGTCTTTTGAAAAGCTATGTAATGTAAAAATAATTTGCAATGGGTTAATTTAGTAAGTGGGTAAGGTGGGGATTGCCACGCAAGCCCACAAAAATCAAAGAAAGAGTAGAAGCAAAAAGTAGTTAAATTGTTTTGACTTCTTAATCTTCCATAGATGAATCAACAGTTACCATTAGCTTTCTAAAGGCAATAACTATAAAGAATACTGCTTGAAGTCCTAAAAGTCACAAGTAGTAAAGGTAAATATATACCTTCCCAGTTACTTAAAATAGACCATATAGCATATAGTAAATATAGGAGACTAAACAGTCAAATAAATTTGTATAACTGTTTTATACATATACATACACACATACACATATATATTTATGTGTGTATAACATAATATGTAAATTAGATGACAGGAGAACAGATATCTGCTAGCACAATAAATGTAAATGGATAGATTATTTAAAAAAAAACTCCATGCTCTGCAAAATCTTTTACTAAATTTGTAAATTTTTGCTAGGCCAAAATACAGATTTTTTTTCACCACTTAAAGGAACAAATATGTCTATGACAAAATGGTACCTGAAGAAGACAGATCCAGGTCCAAGTTGACCCACTTAGGTAAGATCATATCGATCTCTGTGCCTAATGTCAGTGTAACCTCACAATTTGGAGTGTGGCCTCCAAGTCTCCACCATTGGCTAAGTAAGGACTCTCTGAGTGTTGGTGTTTTGAAATGTAAAATGAGGTTCACTACAGGATTTACACTGTTGACACCAGGGTTAAATGAGATACCATACATGGAGCACTCAGCACAGCACCTAATAAAACAGCCTACTATCATTAGAATGATGATGATAAGAGTTGCTTGGAAACGTAACAAAGAGTTAGTGTTAAGTTTGGGGTGAGTTTCATGTGTTGATTCTTTCCTGTGGGTTTGTTTGTTTGTTTGTTTGTTTTTGAGATTTTACAGAGGAGATGTTCAAAACAGACAATTTGTTTGAAGGGGCACAAAAAAAAGTGGGGAGTGGGAGTGGACATGAACAGAAAAACAGAGAAAAATGAATAAATAATAGGCTGGCAAGGGTGCCTTACAGCAGCCGGCCTTCCCTCTAAACCAGGCAACACTAAATTTGTTCTCATGGGGCCTGGCCTGTCCAGCCTATGAGAATTTAGAATGTCCCACACTCTGGGACGGTGCAGCCAGCAACCCCATCCCAATGACCTCTAAGCATGCCAGCACCAGGGAGGCCTCCAGGAAATGGAGTTCTCCTGCCAGCCCTGGTCAGGACAGAGGGTTCAGCAGGTCAGACTCAGATCCTGGGACCAGGACAGGCCTGCCCATATATCACAAGAACTGACACTCGTTCCTGCCAGATGCTCCAGCTGACATTTCCCAGGTCTCACTCAGCATGAAGACCACGTCGAGGAATGTCCCCAGTTGCAAATTAACATTCACATAAATAACAGGGCTCTCTCCACTAAAGAAGAAAAATGACTCTTGCTGCAGGAACATTTGCCAAACTATCAAAAAGCAAAATTTTTCGTTCTGAACTACGGTATCTCACCAGCTGGGCCATGGCAGACTGTGGCCTTGAGATGTGAGGTGGAAGAGAGCTCACAGAGCAAGGTAAAAGTTCCTCCTTCAAAAGGCCCCACCAACAAGCCCTTTGCTGGGTTGGCACCTCACCCCAGAACAGCCAATGGCAGTTGGATTCCAACACCTTTATGTAATTATCCCCAGTCGGCCTCCCTGCCTCCTTGGAGCCCTGTGCACTCTGCCACTCCACTTTGCTGACTGGCCATGGAAGCCAGCATATCTGAGTACCACTACCCCCAGCCTGGTCTAGGAAGAGCCTATACAGTTTGGCCAGGCAGCGGGGGTGACAGGAGCACTTGTCTAAGAGTGCCAATGTAGGCTTTTTTGTGGGGGAATTTTAGTAATCCCCCCACAAGACCCTGGCACCAGCACCCCCTCCAGTGCATCTGTAATAGTGATTAGGGCTGTCATAACAAAGTACCACTGACTGGGTAGCTTCAGCAACAGAAACTTGTTCTTTCACAGTTCTGGAGGCTATAAATCCAAGGTCAAGGACTCAATAGCATGGTTCTCTGCTTGGCATATATGCCATCTTCTCCTGTGCTTTACATGATCTTCCCTCTGTGTGTGTCTCTTTTTTTAAGGACACCAGTCATGTTGGATTAGTGACCTCATTTTATTGTAATTACTTCTTTAAAGCACTTGTCTCCAAATAGTGTCACATTCTGAAGTTCTGAGGGTTCAGCAGGTAAAGATGTCAACGTATGACTCATAGGTTAGTGTAGCCCATCAAGCCACCACACACCAACACCACACAGAAACAAAGTTGACTGCTCTCAGTGAGCAGGGCTGTAGCTCAGTCAGGAAGGAGGAGGGTACCTAGGCAGGTCATTATCTGAATCACTCCCCAATGGGCCAGAAATCAGAAAAATAGGAAAGCAAAGTCTACACATGCCCAAGGCTGGCCACATGGGACTCCCTCCCTTCTTTTCTTTCTTTCTTTTTTTTTTTTTAAGAGAGGGACAGTGAGAGAGAGAGAATCAATTTTTGAGTTTTTCACATGACTTTCATTGCTCTGACACTTTGCTGTGTACATGGGTGCTGGGGTTTAGAACCTGTGTACTTGTGCTTGCCGGGCAAGTGCCATAACCACTATTCCAGCCCACTCCCTTCCTTCTCACCCAAGTGACACAGAGCAGTAAATGCAGGCCCAGATGTTCCACAGCCAATGGGCAGTGAGCAGACAGCAGGACCCTGTCCTTCCAACCCAACTCCACTCCTTCTGGGGGCCAGCAAAATATTGGGGCCAGCTGCAGTTTGGTACCCTCATTCCTGAGGGGTGTCTGGTTATTAGAGTCTGGCTAACACTCCTGACAAAGGGATCCCCAATGCTCATAACTCCCCAGAATTTTGTAGCCAATCCCAAGGCTGAGTCTACACAGCTGCTAGAAGACAAGGCTCGCAACTCTAGAAGCGCAGCATGTTCCTAACAGTATCTTCCTTTCCAGGGCAGTGTGGCTCACAGAGGAAGTTCTCAGTCCTGGGAATGCAAATGCCCTACTCCTTCCTACATGGGCTGCTCTTCCATGAGAGTCCAGATGATCAGAGAGGAGACAATGGGCTCACCAAGGGTCCAGTTACCAGGTTGGTGGACAAAGGCTGGTTCTATGGGGAGGAAGCCTGCAACTTAGCCCCCAACCTAAAGTCCCCTCATCACATGTCTGATCAGGGTAGGGCAGAGCAGGGGGTAATCAGGACCACAGAAGAAGCAGGGATGCTGGCCTGTGCCTACAGTGGTGTGGGGGAGATATACTGCCCAGTGAATGTGCCTCTCAGAGGCAAGAGCAGACTCATAAATCCTGATGGGGAAAGTTCAGGGACACAGTCCACCACTCCACTTCATGTGGGGGTAAGCTATTCTTCTCCTTAAGCCTCAGTTTCCCTAGAAGTAGAATGAAGTGTTGAGAGTTTGATGGTGAGACTCAGGGGGTGTGTCCTCTCTGCCTACGTATGCTAGGGTGCCCAGGTCTAGAAGTTTCCTCAGGCAAAGGACCTTGATTTTCCCTTGTCAGTATGGACAGTTGCCTGGTTCTCTGGGCCATGAGCCCTGATCTGGACATCACAGGCCTCGCACACTCAAGAGCCTGGAGCCCTACCTGATTTTGGTTTCCCTCAAATCCAGCTTCTTTTCCTGCTCTGATCTCTGGGGCCTGCCATGGTATCCGGGGCAGACTGACCGCCAACTGTCCTCTGCCCGCCCACCCAGCTGCCACTCCCAGGCGGGTAGCCCTGCCAGAGCCCAAGGCTGTCTGCTGTCCCTTCTTGTCCAGATTTCCCGAAACAAAAACCAGGCCATGCCATCTGACGAAGGATCTCGTCTGGTTTATTTATGGGAAGAGACGGAGCTCTCAGGGCCAGGTTGTCTGGGCTCTGGCCAGGCTGCTCCACAGGCCTTCAGACGCTGTCAGTCATGTGTCCTCGCCTGGCAAGTGGGGATCTGCGGGGAGGGGTTGGGTCCAAGCATGAGTGAGTCCCCACTGATGAAATTGGGATGCTTTTTCATTCCAGAGTGAGGACAGCAGCCCACATGGACCTAGGCCCCTATGTGGTTTGTCAGTGCCCAGTGACAATACTGAGTGGCAAAGCTAGCAATGACCAAAGGCACTATATCCAGAATAAAGGCACATTCAGGCATACCCACCATCACCGAATGCTGAAGACTACCCAAGGGATCAGGTCCCCCAGGGGATCCTGCTCCTCAGAGGACATAGCCTTCAGGTGTTACACTGGGAGTCAGTGGCAATTCCTAGAGTATAAAAGTAATCAGGGATACATCTGGTTACCCTGCCTGTTCCAAACCCCAACACACAGATACCCTGGATACATCATGGCCCCAGCTATTAGCAATTCCATGCTCAGGGCCTCCACTATAGTCAGAGCAGGTGAGCTGACAGCTCTGGGCCAGGGTACAAACCACATGCACCCCAGGCCATCTGGGAGAGCAGGCTGCAGCCCCAGCCTGCCTCCTCTCCTTCCTAGTTCTAGTCCCTCCAAGGCTCCCTGTTCAGAGACAGCTTGCCTCCCCACCCATGTAAAATCACACCATGTACATGGCAAAAGGACAGAGAAGCCAACCTGAAGGGGCTCTCAATGGCTAAACCTGAGATAATTTGAACAAAAAAAAAAAATAATTATAGTAATGGATTATAACCCATAGAATAAAACAAATCTCCACCAGTCTATACTGATATAAATAAGTGACTGAATAATAAATAAATAGGGGATGAGAGGCAGTGCATCCTCATAGTGGAATTCAATTAATAATTGTAGGCAAAATGATGAAGATAGAAAATAACCATCATAAAGAACATGAGCAAACATCAGAGTAAGGATTGATGCAGAGAAACATCACTCATGGATGCCAAAATTAGTGGGCAAAGAGTATGACAAGATACAAAATGTTTGCATCATCCCAAATGATCTACAGTAGATTTATTATACAAAGGAAAAATTTCAAGAATATCCCCATATTAGAGGTTTCTCTGAGGTTTCAGGTACCCATGGTAAATAACAAGGGTGATTACAGAAGAATAAGTTACTTTGAAAGACACAGACCACACTTTTACAGTATAATGTTGCAATTGTTCTTATTGTATTAATTATTAATTTTTGTGCATAATTTATAAATTAAACTTTGTCACATATATGTATATAAACATATATATATACATATATATGCATACACACACACACACACACACACACACACAATTCAGGCTTCCATTGGAGGGTGGTTCTTGAAACATATCCCCCATAAATAAGGGGCGATGACTGTAGTCACTTAACAAGGGAGAATCTCACGAGTGCACCTTAGCCAATGGAGGTTATTCATCATCCACAATAATGAGACAATTTAACATCCCCACCCTGGATGTGATGCCATGAACAGAGCACATCACTTTGGTGAGATTCCTACCAAAAAAACCGTAAGTTTGATCTAACACGAGGAAACAAAAACAAACCCTTATAGATGCACAGTCTACAAAAGATCTGACCAGCTCTTCAAACATGTCTGGGTGATGAATGACAAATTGGTCCAGGTCATGAAATCTCACATAGGAGGGAACAAGACACAACAACCAAGTGCCATGTGGGATCCTGTATGGAATCCTGAACCAGAAAATACATGTGGGCAGGAGAACTGACAAAATTCAAATCAAATTTGGAGACTAACTAATAGTATTGTAACACCACATCAATGTCAAAAACTAGTCTCCAAATTTGATTAGGAGACACTAACATTAGGGGAAGCAGGCTGAAGGACAGACAGGAAATCTATGCTATATTTTACGCATACAATCATTTAAAAATAAAATGTATAAACACATTTTTTTTTAAAAAATCTCTCCTAGCCGCTCTCAGTGCCCTCTGGCCAGTTCATTCTTCATGTCAGTGCTTCTCTCTGGAATGAAAGCAGCTTTGCTGCTGCACTCCTGGTGTCCAAGGGAACAGGCCCTGCAGGAAGTGGTGAGTTATGGCAAAGGAGTAGCAAGAGCAAAGGCCCTAAGCAGGAAAAGAGCCTGGTGCCTTCCAGGAACACCAGGGAGAACAGCTGGATATTGTTCCATTTTCTGTTGCTCTATCTGAATACCACAGATGAGGTAATTATGAAGGATGGTTTATTTGGCTCACGGTTCTGGAGACTGGGCAGTCTAAGCATGGTGCCAGCATCTGCAGAGACAACCAGTGGTGGGACAGAGTAAGTGTGTGCTAGCTCAGGTCTCTCTTCTTCTTCTTACAAAGCCACTAATGCCATCATGGTGGCCCCACCTCAGGACTACATCTAATCCTAATTACCTTCCAAATACTATCAACATATGACTTTGGGGATTAAGTTTCCAACATGTGATCTTTGCGGGAGTGGGGATTTAAAACTTAGCAACAGTGTAACCACAGCAGGACTCTTGAGCAGAGGGTCCAGGCCTAGACTATCTCCATGTGGGTCCTGTCACTCCCTCTGGGGCAGTGTCTCAGGACACTGCCCAAGCCTTGATGACAACATCAGCATCATCCACCTGTGCTCCAATTTCAGTGCCACTTCCAAGCTCCAGAATCTAGGAGTGGGGCAAAGGCAACTAGCATCCTTTGCTCTGTTCGTACCCCACCCTTGGCACCCAGGACAATGGCCAGCACCTTCAAAGGCTTCATGACATTTCAAGGTAGCTCCCTGGGCAGGCTGCACTCATTTGCTTGGAGAGCATTGAAGCTGTTGCTCTGCAATGCTACCACCCTACCCCGGTGCCCTCTCTTGCTCCAAAGGGATGCTGGACATCTCACTCTCAGGCTGGTCTGCAGATTTGTGGGACACCTCACAAAACCTGACCCATTCTTTTCACTCCAGCTGCTGGGGACAGTGTGCAGAAGGCAGAAGTGCACTCAACAGTAAATGAGGTCACAATCTAGGAGAGCAGAGGTAACAACCTAAGAACTGCAAGGAACATGTGGCTGGAGGATGCCTGGGTCTTCTCTTGCTGTAGAGTTCCAAATGGTAAATTTTAATGTGACAGAAAATGAACAATGGCAGACATTTTTCTGCATTTTCTTGGTAGAACCTGCACTGGTGGTTGTTTTAGTCAGCTTTTTCACTGCTATGACCAAAAGACCTGACAAGAACAATTTTAGAGGAGGAAAAGCTTATTTTGGGTCTCAGTCCATAGACTGCAGCTCCATTCCTCAGGGCTCTGGGTAAGGCAGAGCATCATGGTGGAGGTAAGTGGCTCAGGGCACTGCAATCAGAGAGAGACTTCACTCACCAAATGCAAAATATATAACCCTAAGACATGCCCCCAGTGACCCACCTCTTCCAGCCACACCCTACCTGCTTTCAGCTACCACTCAATCAGTCCCTATCAGGGGATTAATCACTGATTAGATTAAGGGTCTCATAACCCAATCAGTTCACCTTTGAGCTTTTTTGCATTGACTCACATATGAGCTTTTGGGGGCACACCTCACATCTAAATCATAACAGTGGTCATCCTTAGCAAAGTACAGGAACAATCTTTGAGGGAACTATCACCAAGATGGGAGACATGCCATAATCAGCACTAAATATGTAGGGACAGGGAATGCAGAGACAAGAAAATTATATATACATATATAATTATATAATTATAATTACACACACACACACACACACACATATACATACAATGTCTCCATACAAACAGGTTCCAAAGAGCCATGCATGGGGAGGAATAACAGCATTTCCCCCATTGGGGAAATTTCCCCCAGTTGGGGAAATTAAAAATATGGAGTTAGCCAGGAATATGGAATAGCATATTTGACAGTAAAGGACAAGACATGATGGTTTCTGAACATACACACTGACAAGGATCTTCACATGCACTGATTGGACAATAAATGAATATATTAGCACCTCTCTTCCTCTTTTCCTCTAAATCTGCATTGATCCTATTCAACATGCCCCACATGAACTCACGAATCTGTTCACATATTTTTTAATCAAATTGTCTATATAGATAGAAGCCCTGCAAAAATTATATGCCCAGAGTCCCAGCACATGCTAGGTCATCCATGGCTCTGGGAGCTATCTGGAAGAACTGTCAGTAAGAAGCCCAGGTGGGGAGGGGTGGGGAGCAATCAGCTTACCTGAGGTGACTGTCCTCAGAATGAGCATCTGAGACAGCACTACAGTGTGACCAAGACCAACCCAACCCCACCACCCCAGAGCCCTAACCACTGCCCAGGCAGCTTCCTGAGGTTGTGGCCCTCAAAGGTACCCTATTTCCAAGCCTTCATCCCCAGACCCTGACAGCTTGTCTTTAATTCCCTTTAGCTTATGTGACTCAGAACTAGTATCTCTCAATCTCATCAAAATAGAAGGCATCTTGTGCTTCTAGAGCTTGTCAGGAGCTCAGAATACCAGCTTACATCCACCAGGTCCCCTGCCTGTGCCATCTTCCCTGAGGGGATGAGAACTGACCTTCCTACAGTCCCAGGCACCATGACCTCACCCTGGTGACAGCCCATGGCTTCTCACTCACAGCATTCTGTGTAAGTGCTAACTTGAAGCCTCCCTTTCCTGTTTTCAGGGAAGACAGTCTGGCCCCACTTTCTTCTGCTCTCCTGAAATAAGGGGCACATAATTGTGTTGCTTTGTCCTGACAAGACTCTCGCTTGCTTAAAAAGTGCTAATCTTCACCGAAGAGAATGAGGTGCTATGCATTCCTCTAAGTCAAATTAATAAGCTGATTTGCACACGGGGAGCCTCTTGTTCTTACAGGCTTTGTTTAGAGATCAGAAATTAGACATGAAGCAAAAACTGGCATCAATTTGAAGAGTATTTTCCCTTTAACTAAAGCAACTCAGGGTCACAGACTCAGATAGATGTAGATTATCACCTGCTCATTGCTATGAACAAGAACCTGCCAGCTCACAGCTCAGGACAAGCATAGAACATCACTTTCCTATTACCATAGGCAAGAATGTGCCAATTGCATGATAGATCCAAACTCAGAACAAGCCCTGCAATTGGCCTCCCAGGATGGTATTTTTTCCCTAGGTGTTGGTATGTCCTGAACACTCATCCTAATAACTAGGAGCCAGGTGCATGGTGCTGATGGAAGGTGCATAGCCTTATAGTTAGGCCTGAGAGCTTAGAAATATGTCCAGTCAGCCAATTATTTTCAAAGAATGCCCTCCTTTGGCTACAGACTCCCATGAATTAAGAAGACATGTGGACCTCTAGCACAACTATTGAGCTCCAGATGAATACAGGAGAGCTGGGAGGGTTCCTACTGTCTGCATGGTTCATTAGATTCTGCTCCAAAATCAGGGTGCTCAACACCCTGCTAGAGATTGCTGCATCTGTCTGTCGTCTTGAGGATTTGACAGCATCCAGCACTAGGTCTGACACTTACACAGGCTGAGTAAACAGACTCTTTGCTAGAAAGGAAATCTGGCTTTGAAAAGACACAGAGAAGAATGCAATACCTGCTTCTTCTCCTTCCATGAATTCTGGGCTGATTGTTCTCCATTAACCACCCAATTCCCCACTCAGCTGTCCTTCCCTGCACTCTGTGGACTGGCTTTTCCTGGCTATCTTGTCAATTGGAGGGTTTTCTTTCTCTGCTTGGCCTGGCTAGCATGGGTTGTTATAGCTCCTGCCACTGGTAGCCCCCAAGTTCATCCCTCTGAGCTCCCTTATCCTGCCTGCAGATTTATGAGTTGTGCCTTCATTCCGCTTCTGTCATTATGACTCCTTTGTCCCTGACTGATCCAAGGTGCTGTTACAGCCTCTAGAGTAGGTCTTACTCTCAGGCCCAAGTGTTAGCCCCATCCCAAGGGCCTACAATGGAGTTTCCATGCCCCAGCCTGATTTCCATTCTGAAGCACACAGGGTTAATGAACTCCCTGCATCCACAAAAGACTTGGCAAATAGACCCCAAACTGGCCTGGAATGTTCTAAACAAGATATCCCCCTTCCATCGCTGCTGTGGGTGGTCTCTGATAAGCAGAGAGTCAGGGTAGGATGGAAGGAATTTAGGAATGGCTCATTGAGACTGCCGTCCACCCCAGATATCCCTTCCAACTGCCACTGGGACTACTGCTGGGTCTATGCTCAGAGCAAAGGGAAGGTATAAACCCCAGCCAAGGGCCTTAGGAGAAGGAGAGGTCCACTGAGGCAGGAAGCATCCTCCACCCTCTTCCTGGAAGGAAATATCCTTCCTGTCCAGGTGTCTGAGGGACCTGTTTGGCCCACATGGCTCCAATGCTCTTGGCCCATGGCTCTGTTGAGGTCCCCTATCACTAAGGGTATCATGCATTGTCATAGCCTGATAAGGTTGTTATAACAAAATGTCACAGACTGGGTAGCTTATAAACAACAGAAATGCATTTCTGTTCAGGAAGCTGGAAGTTCAGGAGGCTGGAAGTCCAAGATCAAGGCACTAATAGATTAAGCAAGGTCCCACTTCCTCAGCGCCATTCTGAGTCCTAGCATGACAAAGGAGATAAGGGAGCTCTCTGAGGCCTCTTTTATAAAGGCACTAATCCCATTAATGAGGGCTCCATCCTCACAGCCTAATCACCTCCCAAAGGCTACCTAATGCCAACATATTAGGCATTAGATTTCAATATGTGAATTTAGGGAAAACAAACATTCAGATCATAGCAAGCATAGCTGAGAATTTCATCTTCCCTCGTCCAATCACTTGGAAGGCAGTTAAGGAAGGAAAGAAAATGCAAACCACTCAGAAAGAAAAGGCTGAGGCACAAAGACAACAACAGCAAGAACTGCATAGGTACTGGAGACAGTGGTGCACGCCTAAAAATCCCAGCAATTTGGGAGGCTGAGGCAGAAAAACCACAAGTTCTAGGCAATACTCTGCAACTTGTATAGACTCTGTCTCTCTCAGATTGTAAAAAATAAAAAGGCCTGGGGATGTATCTCAGTGGTAAAGCACCCTTAGGTTCAATTCCTAGTACTGTAAAAACAAAAGCAGAACAGCCCAGAACTAGTAAGGCAAAATCATCCTGAATACAGTTATGAAAGAAATCAAAGACAACACTTAAAGCAGAAGATACACTCTGTGTGTGTG